>MU872149.1:6231-21552 GCA_036418205.1 Ostertagia ostertagi | reverse complement strand
TATTACAATATTATTATATTATATTTAAATTTCTCCAAAGGTAATCGCTATCAAAAAACAGGTAACCCATTTTAGGAGCAGGATAAAAAAGTTAGCAAAATCAGACTGAAATATAGGAAAAAATTGGGCGCTATCGCAAGATACGGGGGCATTTCTGGTGGCAATGCATTAAAATCGCGTAAAAACTCTCTCTTTAAGGGAAGACTAAGTATTAGGCGCGTTAGGAGAGACTGCAGGGTGTGTGAGCAATTCTCATTTTCCCCGAAAAACCTGCAGTTTTCTAGCGTTAGTCATAGAAGATGCCCCTGTATCTTACGATAGCGCCAAAATCAGTGATGAATATTGTTTGGTCTCAGAAAAAGTTTCATGCATAAAAGTTTGCATAAAAATTCTACAAAAACCCGGAAAATCATATGCATAAAAATGAAACAATAACTTGAGACTGTCACTGTTTGTAGTTCACAACTAGTTAAAAAGACTTCTTTGGTGAATAAAAATAGAAAAGTGAAGTTCAGAGTAAAGAAAAAGTGATTATGGGGTTACCTGAATGCTGGACAACTGGCCAGCATCTCGTTCGATTTGCCGTCACCGGAATCGTCTTCACATGGTGATTGCGCTTGAGAGGCTCCTGAAAGATTTTGTCTTGAATTTGAAGAATAAAGCTAGTCGGCGCTGTAGAGCCCTTTCTTGGGATGCGCCACGCATCCGACTTCCAATCACAGTCGTGGAGACATTTAATGCGGGTTTGATTTTAGGCGCAGATGCTCAGATCATGATGTTTACCTATATTTATAACCCTAACACGATTAGCATTATCTTACAGAGGTGATGGGAAGGTTCGGCTGGTTTGGGTAGTGTTAAAGGCAAAACCCATGGCTCATGGGGCTCATGAAAGGGAATGGTTGGTGGCGGAGAGGGTGGAGGAGGGTCCAAGTAGAAATATATGAAATTTGCGTTATTTATGAATTCAATAAAGTTTGAACCTTTAATGTTAGAGAGAATTTTCTAGAAATTTGTCAGAAAAAAAAGAAAAGTTGTGTTTTTTCGCGAGATGCGTCTATCAAACCGCTGTTCATTTCTTGTACACCCATCTCGACAAGTTTGATCGTATGTGTGCTTAAGTCTCGGTGGCAAGGATGAATAAATGTGCGGCATAGCGTGAGGCTCGATGACGATTAGACCCAGACGTGGCCTAAGGTAGGCGGATCACGTTCTAACCTTACAAAACAAACGCTTAAACCATTTTACCCCGCTACTATGCTTTCGTAGGTTAGGAACAGGATTTCGACAATTAAATGGCAACGATTGGTAAATGAATCAGAATTCTATAGTATCTTCTTTCACAAGATGTGGAGCTTCAATTTGCTTTTTCACAAAATAACAGTGCGTCTGTTTCTCCAATTAGTGTGAGAACATTGTGAAACATCAGAGCGGCGTCGTCTCCGCAGTGTGCGACTCGCATGAAGCTCTCCTGCAAACCGCCTCAAGATGGATGTCAGTAATATTCCGCACCCTAGTGTTCTAAATTCTCATCTTTCCGTATTTTTTATCTTTCATTGTTCTAACCAGCGATATGCATAGGGTAGCCCAATAGAGTATGCTCACTGCTATGCTGAATCAAGCACAGGAATGAAAACTAGGAGGGTGAGAAGGGTTCTTTCGAGTTTTCAAGTTGATTGACTTGCTTTACCAAAATGACAAACCTCGTCCCGCAAAGCAATGCCGATAGTAATAGGAACCGATGTCCTGCGGTTCGATGACGTTTTTCGGCTGTCGAGCAGCACACAATCGACCACCCAGATAGACATTGGAGACGTCTTCAAGAATGCCGGCTTCAGCAGCGGTATGCTGAACGGAACAGGGTTACGGTAGAGCTTCATTACAGTCGACGATGGTCTCACTCTCTCATCCAACTCTCACATTCGTGTGCTTCCAATGGACCATCGCATGTGTGCCGAGAGAGGGCCACCCGTCGTGTCGGCTCGCTTCCAAGTTCATTTCTGAAAATGAATAGATAGTTTGTTATAGGAAACAAGTTCACATTTCTAATGAAGTCTTGGGTAAACAATCAGGGTTATATCTTGCCAGCAGGCAGAATAAGCATAAACCCGGAGCTAATTTCAATTTTTTGCTTTCGTCAGAATATTAGCTAGGGATTAATCAAAAGGGTCATTAACTACGTGGGATTCAATCTCGGAGGGTACTACAAATCTGCGGATCAAGGTTGTTTTTGTGCTTCTACCTTACAATAACATCAAACTTTGCTATTTCAGGAATCTGACCCCAGCGAATTGCAAAGGTACTTAGAACGGGAAGCCCAGTAGAAAATTTGTATACAGCCATGTATTAGTTGCGGTACATAATTTTGATTGTGTTCGTTCTTAGAATGTCCATCTTAGCGGGGGCATGTTCAGTAAGGACAAAGATAAGGATTCGGCGTTTAACCGTGTTTCTAAAGTTGCGCCATGCATTCTGATTTCGTCCAAATATCATGACATTTGAATTCAATGTGGCTCATGCAATGTCTTGCTAGAGCCAGGCGATGTGGAAAATCAGTGATTTTATGCTACAGATAAGTTTAGTACCGATTAGTCAAATTCGGAGGGATGGAGGGCTTTCTTGGCCTGTGCCAGGTTCGAAGAAGGGCTTGACCCCTGCCTGAATCAGGCGCGTAGTATAGGGCGCCATTTGCTCTACGCGTGCTCCGCCTCTACTATCTGTTTACAAATACAAAGGAAAAAGCTTCCAGCACGGGCGAATCTTGTTTAGGATGCGCCACGCGTTTTACTTTATTCAGTTCGGAATTGTACTTGAACTCGATTAGGGATTCGATGACTTGAGGGCAGAGCGATTTACAAGTCATTGATTTAGTTGTAACATCAACCCAATTACTAATTGAACATCAGCGGATGGGTTGAAGGCTTGGTAGGCTTTGATTCGATCCGAGATTTGTTCGCGGACCGTGTACGTGGAAGGGCGTTTCTTGCTACTACGCTACATTTGCCCTCTGTTTTACTTTAGAATCTCTCATACTTTCAAGAGACCATGCATCTTTTCCTTTGTCTGTCTTCTGTCTTTTCTCTTTTCTCTCGTCTCATATCTGATTTCTCACTGAAAATCCAACTTTGTGCAGCGATTTGGGCTACTGTATCGATTCGGGCCATTTAAAGGATGGATCAACTCGTGCAAAGCTTAATTTGACAGACTAATGAGGCTCTCTTGAATTATGGCTATATTATGTGACCGCCCCGCTGTGGAAAGCAGCTGACGTGATGGGCTTTGGTGCACGGGCACTTTTTATGGATGCGTAGGCGAAGCTTCAGAGACCACAACTCGCCTCTTAAGCTGCGAGAATAAATCGGCACTTCCGCCAATTCGTCATTCGGCGACCAAAACTAGCAGCGTGACTTTGCAGAGCGAAGTTCTACTTTTCGTCCCCATTGCTCATTTTTATATGGGAAAAATAATGGAAACAGCCTTCTTCTCACAGATCTGGGCCAATCAATCAACTACTATATCATATTAATAGCGATCGAGAACGTGCGAAGGAGGATTTTGCTTTTATTTAGTCATTATACGAAGTTCCATACTGACCGCTATGGGGCCGAGCTCGTCGTCGACACCGAAATATTCTACATGTGCTGAAAGAAGAAAATTATATCAAAGTTCGATCATACTAGTACTGTAATAAGACCACTGATGAATGAGAGCTGCTAAGGTTTACCCGATATTTTTCCATTCAAATTCCGATTTTTTCTGCAGGTGAAAAAAGAGCTGTGTACGGTACGAAAGTCATTAATCGACAAACGGGTAACTGAGAGGGACTGTTTGTCAGACTGGCTCAAAATCTATCATTTTGCGAATTTTCTAATACGATTCAGCTAACTTAACTAAAAATTCCGGGGTTCCTCCCTGCCTATTCATCACGACTCACTACACGTAGCAGCTATTCAATTCACTGTCGGAAGCTATTAGTCATAGAGTTATGTCACCGCCGAAATCCTGTGTGTAATCTACACGCAGGGCTATAAAAACCAGCACGGCCCGGAGGCATATGTTATGCATCACAGCTCAGTGTCCTGAAGTGAACTGAAGTAGTTCATTTGAGTGAGAAGGAGGAAAGTGGACAGGATTGGTAACGACAAAGCTCACCAAACAATCCTCAAGCGGGGTCAAGCGAAGGCTAACGTAAGGGCTGACCCACTCGCCCTGATTGTGAAGGGATAAAGCTTTAGGCTCTGCTGACCAATACTTCAAGGTGAATGTAACGCGTTCCACATTTTCCATGTAGTTTGGCCTATTCTAAGACTAGCGAGGGTAGGTCGCTCTTCAGAGCGCTTTCTTATCTTCACAGACAGCCATGGTATTAATTGAAGGCCTAATTAACGATGAATTCAAATGCAGAAATTGCTTGGGTGGGTAATATATAACTGTCCACTACAGTCGCAGGCGTCTTCTTTCAGCTCAAAAGTGCGCCAGAGCAGTCCTAAAAGAGCTTCCTTCGCTTCCCTTTTCCTAAGTCGCATCATGGGTGTCTTCGTGTTCTCATTCGTTGTGTCCGTTTTCCTATCCTCTCCTCTTCACCTACAGTGACCACTATCTTAGCTTAACCGAATCCCGAAACAAGTCTGGTCTTAATTCTAGCGTTCTCGACGAGTTCTTTTCGTTTTTCTTCACTACTGGTCCCTTATTCACCTGCTGTCACTTATTGCCCTGCTGTCACTTTTCTTGTCCAACATCCTCACAAGTTTGATCGTAAGGTGTGCCTTTAAGTCCTCGTGGCAAGATGAAAATTGTTGCTGCCATAGGTGAGGCTCGATGCGATATAGACCCCAGAACGTGGCCAAGGTAGGCGGCATCACTTCTACACCTAAACCAACGCTAAACCATTTACCCACGCTAACTGTAGCTCCTATAGGAAACTGATCTTTGACCATTAACTCAGTGAATTTTGATAACAATAACGCCACTAAAGGTTTTACTCGTGCTGCCACAGACGCGAGTTTTTTTTTTACGCTTGACCACATTCTCCAACATAATGCAAATCCTTCTCACAAAATGTCAGCTTCAACTGCTCTTCCGTAAACAGTAGGTCTTTCCTTCAAAACTCAGCAGTTAAGAACCTATCTGAAACTCAACCAAATCAATGGCGAGCAGTGTGCGACGTGTCGCGTCTAAGGCCTCCCTCGCAAAAGCCCCGCCCACAAGGAGAAAATACACGTACTATTTGCATCTATGTCGTAAACTACCTTTCCGTATTTTTTTATTCTTTCATTTTCCTAAACCACCGATCTTGATAGTGTAGCAAAAAAAAAACAACCAATTAATATGTAGCTAAATCAAGCACAGGAGGGAAACTTAAGGTAAAAGGGTTTTTTCCGGGTTTCAAATTACTCGAACCCCTGCTTTAGTTGACCGCAAAATGACAAACCTCGTCCCGCAAAGCAATGCCGATAGTAATAGGAACCGATGTCCTGTGGTTCGATGACGTTTTTCGGCTGTCGAGCAGCACACAATCGACCACCCAGATAGACATTGGAGACGTCTTCAAGAATGCCGGCAGCAGCGGCGGTATGCTGAACGGATAACAGGGTTTACGGTATGAGCTTCATTACAGCTCAAACGGGTCTCACCTCTCTTCAGCCAACTCTCACATTCGTGTGCTTCCAATGGACCATCGCATGTGTGCCGAGAGAGGGCCACCCGTCGTGTCGGCTCGCTCCAAGTTCATTTCTGAAAGATGTGTAGATAATTTTCTACGAAAACACTCATGTTCATTATGGGAGTCTTGCGAAAAACATGATCAACAGGGGGTTACATTCTTGCAGCAAAAGCAAAAAATAGGCGTGAACTCAAGAAATAGCCATTTCTACGTCCGGAATACCGCCTTAGTTGGACCTTTAGGAAAGGGTCCCTATTCACGCGCGTTATTCGAATCTCGGTCACTACAATGTGGGTCAACTTGATAGTTGACGCTTCTAGCCGGACCCATACATTAAAATTTAATATTTGATGAAATTCTGCCTCTACGGCCATCAATCCAAAAGATCATTCAGAACGGAGCGCCAAGGTTTAGAATAATTTGTACCTGCATGTTATCGTCGGATATCATACATTTTGACTTAATTTAGTTCTTTAATGTTCATTTGTGCCAGGACATGTTCACAAGGACAAGAAGAGTAAAGGATTCGCGTTTAACCGTGTTCAAAGTATGCGCCATGCATTGCTGAATTCATCAAAAACATCATGACATTTGAATTCAATGGGGCTCATGCAATGACTTGCGAGAGCCAGGGTATGTGCAAAATCGGTGAGTTTATGCTCTTCAGATGACTTTTATTACTGACTAGCCAACCGGCGGGAGCTTTCCCTGGCCTGGGCAAGTTTAAACTAGGATTTGAACCCCCTATATGTGAGCATAGTATGCGGCACCATTCGCTCTACGGTTCTCCGCGCTCGAGCGATCTGTTTCCAATACAAAGGAAAAAAGCTTCTTAGCACGGACGAATCCCTTTTAGGATGCGCCACGCATTCTACTTCTATTCAAAATCATATTGTACTTGAAACTCGATAGGCATATACAATGACTTGAGGGCAGCAGCCGATTTACAAGTCATTAATTTAGTGTAACATCAACCCAATTACTAATTGAACATCAGCGGATGGGTTGAAGGCTTGGTAGGCTTTGATTCGATCCGAGATTTGTTCGCGGACCGTGTACGTGGAAGGGCGTTTCTTGCTACTACGCTACATTTGCCCTCTGTTTTACTTTAGGATCTCTTCATATACTTCAGAGATGGAGGTGCAGGCTTTCCTTTCCCGGTCTTCTATCTTTCTCTTTTCTTGTCTCATATCTGATTTCTCACTGAAAATCCAACTTTGTGCAGCGATTTGGGCTACTGTACCGATTCGGGCCATTTTAAGGATGGATCAACTCGTGCAAAGCTTAATTTGACAGACTAATGAGGCTCTCTTGAATTATGGCTATATTATGTGACCGCCCCGCTGTGGAAAGCAGCTGACGTGATGGGCTTTGGTGCACGGGCACTTTTTATGGATGCGTAGGCGAAGCTTCAGAGACCACAACTCGCCTCTTAAGCTGCGAGAATAAATCGGCACTTCCGCCAATTCGTCATTCGGCGACCAAAACTAGCAGCGTGACTTTGCAGAGCGAAGTTCTACTTTTCGTTCCCCATTGCTCATTTTTATATGGGAAAAATAATGGAAACAGCTTCTCACAGATCTGGGCCAATCATCAATATTATGTTGTATTTTACGACATTTGATTATTTTTTCGCTTTATTAAATAGCCAATGGATAAGACGACAAATGCTGACCTGTTTTCATTTGGCGTTAGTTTTGATGCGGTATTTATTTACACACATTTAAACTCCCCAAAGGTAATCTCTATTGAAAACAGGTATCATTTGATGGGCAGGATAAAAAGTAGCAAAATCAGACTGAAAATTAAGAAAATTTTGGGCGCTAAGATACGGGGGCATTTCTGGTGGCAATGCACTAAAATCGCGTAAAAACTCTCTCTTTAAGGGAAGACGAAGTATGAGGCTTAGGAGAGACTGCAGAGTGTGTGAGCAATTCTCATTTTCACCGACAAACCTGCAGTTTTCTAGCGTTAGTCATAGAAGATGCCCCTGTATCTTACGATAGCGCAAAATCCGATGATGAATATTGTTTGGTCTCAGAAAAAGTTTCATGCATAAAAGTTTGCATAAAAATTCTACAAAAACCCGGAAAATCATATGCATAAAAATGAAACAATAACTTGAGACTGTCACTGTTTGTAGTTCACAACTAGTTAAAAAGACTTCTTTGGTGAATAAAGAATAGAAAAGTGAAGATCAGAGTAAAGAAAAAGTGATTATGGGGTTACCTGAATGCTGGGCAACTGGCCAGCATCTCGTTCGATTTGCCGTCACCGGAATCGTCTTCGCATGGTGATTGCGCTTGAGAGGCTCCTAAAAGATTTTGTCTTGAATTTGAAGAATAGTCGGCGTTGGGGTCCTTTCTTCGGATTGCGCACGCATCCGACTTCCCAATCACAGTCGTGGGGAAGACATTAATGTGGGTTGATTTTGAGGTGCAGCAGGCGTCAGATATGATGTTACCATATATTTAGTGACCCTAATAGATTATCATTCTTACAGAGGGGATATGGGAAGCGTTCGGGCTGGCTTTGGGTATGTGTTAAGCCAAACTAGTGCCGATAAAATTACATGCACTACGACAAGGGAAAGGTAGGTACTGTAGAGGTAGAGAAGGTCAAGAAAATAACATAAATTTCAGTTAAGAATGATATTCAATAAATGTTCGACCCTTGGATGTTACAGGGGTTCTTTTCGGAAATTTTTCCAAAGAAAAAGGAAAAAAAATAGAAGACCCTCGTGTGTTTTTTCTGCGAAAAGCGCCTATCAAAATTTTACGAAAAGGTATTCCACCAGAGTCCTAGACCCTTCAATAGAGACCATGCCGTACCCTTGCCGACCACCTCCAAGGTAGCTGTGCGATTAGTCTTCTCCATATCGAAGCACCCCCACCTTGATCCCTCATAATTTTCAGCTTTCGCTTCCGCTTAAAGGCAAAGTTCGGGCTCAGACCCACCTAAGAAGCCCTTACCATGGCTAGAAGTGCTGGTACGCAAGTGCAAAGGTAGCGCCACCTTTCTACATCGAAACGCGTCACTAGGACCCTAGGCGCCATGGACTTCTAACAGACTCCACCAAACTTAACATGGTCCGCCCACCGTTCGATATCTTGTCTGCGTCGCTGCGTTGATCTGCGATGCTTGGACTCTCTCTCTCTCTGCTTGGACTTCTCTACGCTCTCCGCTTTCACATAATCTCTCATCTCCCTGCTGTCTTTAAAGTCTCTTGTTAGCTTGTATGTCCAGGGTATTTGTCTTTGCCTTTTTTCATCCATTGGCGGTCCACTCCCCCCTCCCCATCCCTGCTTTCACATTTGGGTCTGATTAACCCATCAATTTGATCCTGATTCTTGCCCTTAAAGGATGAACACTCTGCGCAGTCAGATTAAATATTATTATAACGTTAACTAATGAACATACATACTAGCAGTATGACTAAAGAACAAGTTGCTGCATCAGCCGCCGGCGTCAGTGGTCGTCAACACCGTTGTTAAATAATCAACTGGGGAGAGGAGAATGCTGTTTTCCGAATTTCTGACCACTTGGCATCTCTACATCCATACATTTCATTTCAACTGCATTAGCTTATCGCGAGAGCTTCCCTTTAGATATGGGATCAAATGACTTTCCATGCCTGAACTGTCATAAGTGATCATCTCGGGTCGTTTAAAGGAATCTTCCGCGGAAAAAGCTCCGCCTCCATTACCCTAGAAAAACGATACCCCTTAGGCCCCTAGCCTCATGAGCATAGCAAAAAGAACGGAACATAAGCGTTAGTTTCGATAATACTAATCCTACACACAAGACAAAATGATCACTCTTTCCGTGGAAGATTCCTTTAAGGTATCGTTTTCTGTGGTAATGAGGGCGGAGCTTTTTCCGTGGAAGATTCCTTTAAGCCTGGGCTCAGGAATCAATCGGATCATAATTCGGAAGTTGAGAAAAATGATGAGCAAATGTTCCGGGCGCTTCCTTTTTTTTACTGTGAAGTCATTTCCTGTTTTTGTTATCAGTTTAAGCTGAAGGAATGTAGACAGCCATAGTGGGTTTCGTGTTTTACTACGCGTCTTGCGGAAGCCGGGCCTCTTAGTTCTAAGAACCAAACTTCTTCTGATAGTGGTTTCTCGTATATCATTTTATTCAAAGCGCGTGCGATAGCCGCTGTTGCTTTGAAAACCCTCTTTAGGGTGAGCTTACTTGACGACATATAAAACCTTCTTAATGAGCCACGCATTTGATCTCGGTTCAAGGTTTTTTGAGGTGGATCCTCAGCAGGGTGATTGCCGACGAATTGATGGGTGTTGCTTGTTGCTGTTTTTCTCGAAAAGTTATCTCAGGAGGGTGCTGCTATGGGCAAAACTTGTTGCATCCGAGAATCGAACCGGGACCATGCACTTAGCGGGCAGGTTAAGGACAAGGTTATGGATTATGAACAAAAGAAAAACAGGTTATAAGATTTTTCCTACTTTTCTTGGGAGTTTTCCCACTTCGAGCAATGACTAGCTCCACAATAAGACCATGTTTGCTTTTCCAAAAGATTATGTAAGTGCCAGGTTTGAAGTTATCTCACTACCCATTTGGACCCATTTGGAAACTCACAAATTATGAGAGACTCAAATATAAGATGGAAATGTGGAAACATGATTCAATATCAACATCAAAATCAAAATTTATCAAGTACTTGGTGGTTCCTTCCGCTGATGACCAAGGAATGATCCAATTCAAAATCGTCAAACCCCATCCCAAAACGCATTCGTAGGGAAGAAAGACATGCATGGCTGGAGTGTGTTTGACATTCCTTGCCATTGCGATTTTCCCTAGCCACTGCCCTTTGTTCAATTTTGAGACTCAATTGTTTGCTTTTGGAACGGAAAGTAAGGGAATGTAGAAATGTATCAGGATGATTTTCTGATAAAAACCAACTCCGTATTAAAAAAAACAAAGAAATGCCTAATTTCCTAACGATTAGACTAGAAATATTATATACTGGAAATAGCAATCTTTTATTAGCCTACGGAAGTATAAACAACTCGAGGTCATTGTTTGTGTAAAACTCGTGCTAAACGTGTCTATGGAGGGTATTTGTTTCGTGTTGCCTGGCTTGAAGAGATCAAACACAATATCGAAAAATAAGTAGTTGAAACACACAGGGAATGAGGGAGGATAAACCCCGAGCGCGGACATTCCGGATGCGTCATGCATTTCATTTCTATTCAAAAATTGCAGAGGTACTTGAAAGAGTGGTTAAGAAACGTTAAAAAACAAACATACCAGTGGGTCTGTCATCGAGCAGTGACGGATTGAGACCAAGTGACCAAGCGGAAGCAAGTGAAAGGCAGTCATGGAATGCAATTAAACGCGGATACGGTGGCCGCCAATCACTGAAACAAAGTTTGATACTTGGAAAAACGAAAAATTAATGATCTCGTGATTCGCCATGCACATGTCCCATAACCAGTATCAGGAGCTTTACTCTGGCTAGCCTCTGAGAATCACACCAGAGCCAAAGATTGGATTTTGGAAAGTGATATCATTCAGAAATAAGATTCAGCTTCCTTTTCTCCGGCAAGACTACAAACGACATGATCATATAGGGGAGTATCCCCTTCACGGAGTGGATTCGGGTATCAAGAGAACCCAGCATTCGTTCTGCAGAATGATTGCGACAAAATCGATGGCTGTTGCTTGTTGTGTTTCTCGAAAAGTTATCAGGCGGTGTGCTGACTATGGGCAAAACATTGTTGCATCGAGGAGTCGAACCCGGCGACCATGCACTTGGCGGCAGGTTAAGGACGGGGTTATGAATTATGAACAAAACAAGAACAGTCATGAGATTTTTCCTAGCTTTTCTGGGAGTTTCCCCACTTCGAGCAATGGCTAGCTCCACAATAAGACCATGTTCGCCTTCGCAATAAATTATGTGAGTGCCGGTTAGAAGTTATGTTGAGAGGACCAGTAGGGTTTTTTCTTTGGCAAATATTTTACCATACCAGTACCAATTAATGTCTTCGCCCACGATGCCACACCGCAAAAAGGGCCACAATGGTTCACCCTTCCAAAATTCTCCACCCAGCTTTTAAGGTGATCCGGGTACCCCTTCAAATATTTACGCACTTTCAAGTAAGCCCCTACACCAGCCGCTCCTTAATAGGGGACGACGCTGTCCCAATTGAAATCTGGGTTCCGCTAGGTGTTCTTTAGTTAGGTGCTTGGATTCAGCTTAGTCATCCGTTTGCTTTTGCCCAAAGTGCCTGAAATGCTCTTTGGTTTTGTTTTGCTCCTGAAACTCGTGAAAAACAAGCTGGTGAAAATTGCAAGAATCTTTTCGCAAACATTGCCACAAAACAAGATTAAATTAAAGTTTAATCTGAAGCGTTGGCGACGAAGCACGTTCAAAACATCGCGTCCAAATGGGGCTATAACCCGCGGTCAATCAATCGCGACAAAAATAACGCGCCAAAATAATCATTTTTGTAAAGCCGCTTTCCATTTGCTGCTCGTGGGCATTCAGGTAGATTTGATAGACATGACATAACTTATATGCCATAACGTAATAATAATCATAGAAGATAAAAATGTTTTTGAATGGCAAATGGAGGCAAGGTCAGCAAATTCATCGGGATGAATTTTATGGTCACCCCTTGCTCTTGAAGGGGTTTTCAGACCAGGACCCCGTTTATTTCTCTCTGGTAGCCCCACCACTGCTGACTGCCATCTGTCTACTTATCTTCTAATCCCGGCGAATTTTGAGAGTGCATAAAGGAATACGTCCCACTGAGACAGTGTAAATCCACAAAAACCCCTTTATTTTGTGGAAATGTTTCCAAATTCTCAGAAGCTCTATTTTCTTCTCTTCCCACGTCTTCTACATAGAAGCTTGCGAATGCGAGATCGGGGGCTGGGCCGTCAGGCGACGGATGCGTGCGAGCGGGGACCACGCTGGTGCGGACGAACCGGGAAGTGGGCGAAGACTTGTTTGAGAGGAAGAATTGAAAATTTTGCCTTCTAGTAGAAATCCTATCTTTAGGCGGAGATTGAGGGAGGGGGAATCAAGGGAGTTGGAAGCTGTTTGGGGGCTCTAGCCCACACATGAAGCGTCTCCCCACGACTGATTATCTCAGCAACCCTAACCCAATCCGAGTACCATCTCCTTTCCCTCTCCCGATCGGACTATTCGAGTGACTAATTCTAGCCCTTAAAGCTGTTACATTATAATCTAGCTGTGCTTTTGTGCGGATAGAAAGGGAGACGATTATTTGTTGCCAGCTTCTGATCTAAAAAATTCCACCCGATCACAAAATTGCGATGTCCCCCTAGTTAGAACTAGAGCACAAAAATCAATAACATATGTTTTGTAAAAAGAGATAAATGGTATGAACTTCTAAAAAAGACGTAGTTGAAATCTCGCGGGTGGCTCAAATTGAAGGCTGCAAGTTGGGTTCATTCCGAGGTAACTGTACGGAATGAGGACGGTGAGATGGCGGATTTTAGCAGGAAATTCATATGGGGCAGTTTGACAGTGGAGGGTTGAGCAAGGGTCCCTATTTATTCTCCTTGCGATTATTGAACGAAACCAGCTCGAATTCTCGGCGGGTAATTTAATTATCATAATAAAAATAAAGCTCTTAAGAACGCCAAGATAGTCCTTCACTACCCTGCCACAGGAGCCTTAGAGCGTATTAAAAACCATTAAGGCATTTCCAAGTAAGCAACCAAAAGGGCTCGCTATCCGCTAAGGCGGTGGCACTTGCTGGAGACAATCCACTCAAAATCGCGCAACAACATGTCTATGAGGATTTTGAGTGCAGAGCAGAGTGCGCTAGTCATTCATCCATCCACCCCCCCCCGAAATTTTCCTATCCCCCTCGTAGGCTCAGTCGTAGAGCATGCCCCCGTGAATTGCGATAGCGCAAATAAGTGATAATTAAAAAGGCTGACCTCTGTGGATCAATGGAGCCTAGCGTTTCCATGTCTGAACAAGAGGACGGATGATCCGACGGTATAACCGACGAGGAAGAAGCGGTGCACGACGAGACCAACTCGGGCGTGTTACCTGTAAAAAAAAAAATAAATATATAAATAATAAATAAATGAATAATAAGTAAATAATGACCAATAAATAATAATAAACAATAAATAATAATGATAAATATTTCGGATTTTCTAGATACCCATCCATAACGAGAACAGGTTGTAGCACTAGTTCTTCAAGAGAGCCCGTAGTTGTGGCCCCGTAAGTTCTTAGCGCCCACTCCAAATTTTGGCAACAAATTTGTCGCTAGCAGTGCTGCCTTGTATGGCAGTACTAATCTATTATCTGCTGTACTACTCCAGCACCAACCTCCTATCACGACGGCAATCACCGAACCACGACGATTGAACATATCCAGAGCTCGAGCAGTGGCCCCACAACATGCATCGCCAGCTGGCTCCATCATGTCCCAAAACACAACATCCCGTTCAGTACTGAGGCTGCCGCTCATTCACTGGATGGTCCTGAAAAGAATGCAATCAAATATGGTAGATGTGGGTCGCGGTAAACGACAGAATATAACGCTGTAATTCAAAGTCGATTATAGTAGGATGGCATAGTAGCTCTAAACGGACAGCAATAAAGGGCGCCGAACCACGCATGTACAGTGGATAGGGTTAGGTCAGAAAGAAGAGTGAATCATTTCAGCATAGTTCTTGTCTTCTAAAAAAAAAAGAATCCTCTGTCATCCTATCCTACTACTATAAAGCGCTTCGTCTGTCGTTCTGTATGTCTGTCACGAAATTCCCTAGCTCCTCGGGATCCGCCTGGAGGGACCGGGTCAAGTGTGGGACGGGTGGGCAAGGTCTCACGAAGTACAAAACACACATCAGCTAAGCGGAGCCCCGCCCACAGTGGGCGTGGCGTGCGTCGACATGAAGTGTACTGACGACCGAGATTTTAAGATCTCTTAGAAAAACGACCTTGAAACTGGGCCAAAAAGTGGGTAAAGGTGTGCATTGGTAAGTCACATCGAATTAGGGAGACCCACCCCCGGTGGGCGGGGCGTTCTCAAAAAAGCAGTGCTTTATGAAAAATTTCATAACTCGGTTGGGAGAAAGCCTACAGAGCAGAAAACAAATTGGTGTAGGGGAGCAATGTCTAAGGTGTTCCCAGCATACATGATGTGGGCGGAGGCCCCGCCCACAGGGGGTGGAGCGCGTTCTGAAGCATTTTCTACGAGTCCTCATAATTCGGGGCCGGGGAAGTCTTAATGAGCCGGAAAAGGTGGATGGAGGTGGGTGGAGGAGTGGAGGCCAGCTGTCATCGGTGGGCGGGGCTTGACCAAAGTGGGCGGAGTTTGCGACGAAAATTCATAACTCGGCTCCAAGAAGTCCCGGAGGCCGGAAAAGGTAGGTTGGAATGGCATACAATGGGAGGAGGAGTGGAGGCCGCGAGATTTACTGCCCTGGAGCACCGGAGACCGGGAAAAAGAGAATAATGGTTGACGAAGAAAAAGAGGTTGAAAGCCGTCGATGATGGAGCGGATAGAATTTAGCTGAGAATTCAGATATTCGTGGTGTATCAAGCCAAATTTGAAAATTTTTCGTCGCACCATCAAAATTCGCCGCAGATCTGTGTTGCGCGCGCAATGCGTGCGGCCGCCAACTGGTTTATGATAAAATGC
>MU872148.1:0-12726 GCA_036418205.1 Ostertagia ostertagi | reverse complement strand
TGTTGATTTTAAGGCGGGAGCGGCACCACACCATTTCACCCTAACTCAGCTTTCATTGTATGAATACCACAGCTTAAAGTCAAAAAGTACGAGTGGTGTTGATTTTTACGACGCTGCAAGGTTATATGTACGTGTGTGTTTACGCGGTAGGGTGAGAGTCCGTGTGGGGTGGAAGTTCATACGTACATACGTTCATAACCCAGCCTTCTTGTGAAGAAGTATGCAGACCTAATTTGATCAAAGCTCTAATCATTGGGGGCCTTCTAGACGCCCCTGCCGTTATTAAGAAAGCCGAATGAATCACAGCTACACATCATTATTGTGTAGGCCGTTTCTTTCCAGCCTAATGATGTGGAAGAAGACAAATGGCCGAATTTACCTGTCGTTACTTTGGAAAAGTGGTAAAAATTGTTTTGGCACAGAAGAGACAAGATTTTTAGCTCGTGCAGGGAACCCGCCCCGAAAGGGCATGGAGAGTAATGACAATGTGCTTGCAATGAATTCCAAATAAGGCTATAGAAACTGTCTCCTGAACAGTTCCACTACGATTCCGAACTAGCGTAGAGCATCCCAAAAAGGGAATGATCAACGCTACAAACTTTTCCCTACGTTCGTTATCACCTACGCAATATCGCTTCATTCCTTAATTCTTTATTATTGCGTTCCCGTCTCTACTGCAAGGAGGGACCAAATTCGCCAGTTCAAAAAGTGAGCACGTTTGAAAATGAGAGTAGACAAATTATACCTGCACTTTATCCTCGACATCAGCCATGTTCTGTACGTGTACCATGTAGCCCCGATTGGTGCAGGCCATGGTCTTGACTTGCTCAAAGTCGATGGCTTCCTCGCCGATCAAAAATGAGAAGAACCGCACCTGAACTTTGGAAAACGTCGATAATTGCCGAAGATGTGCTTCTGAGGCAATTCTTCTGGTTTTTAAAAGTGGAGTTCGAGTATCAGTGTTTAAAAAACTACAAAACGTGAGCATTTGCGCGATAGCTTCTTACTTATTTATTTATGGCAGGGGTATACGCATAGAAGCATATGTCCCTGAGATCTAGCATGGACGATCGGTGCGATATTGGCCCGGTGCGCCACCGGCGTCGTCTCGTGTCTGAGTCTCTGGCCGTTCAGGAAAAAGAGCGTTAATGTTGAAGAGGGCAGCAGCGACAAGAGTCGTATCAATGCGCAAATCAACGGGCAAGGAAGGGATCCCAATTTTCGGGCCATTTTTCTCGTTTTTTCCTCTCTTCGTGCATCACTGACCATCCCTAACTTAATTTCCAATCGGCTGACACTCCACCGTAAAATCGGCCATCAAACTTGATGATTGGTCATTGTCGGAAAATTTAATCAGTTTTCATTTAGGAGAATTTCAGGTCAGCAGTGGAAGATACTGCTTCCCATTACACTGTCTCTATCTCTATGATGTTCGAATGGGTTTGAAGTTTGTCAGAAGCTTTGTACCGTAAGGAAGATATTAAATCCTATTATTTGTTTGTTTTTGGCTTTAAATATCGGGAGACACGAAAAACCTCTACAAATTCTAACTTTTTCTTAAAGATCACGAGCAAACTCTCTCTCTGCCTTTACCTTTTTGTCTTTGTTATAAAGATCGAAGATCTCTTTATAGACATTGGGGGCTCCGTCGGTGATGAGCATGATGACGTTCTCGCACCCCTGATCCGGTCGACCATGATGTGAGCTGATCTGGAAAAGATCAGCCTCGGCAATTTATTTCAGTTTCTGCGTTCGGCGGAGAACACTCCATTCCAGTGCTTCGAAGAAAGTGATGACGATAGATAGGATAGACACAACAGCGCGACACGAGGACACAACGACAAAACACAACTGTGCATGCGAAATTGGTACATGCAAAGAAAATGAAGCATCAGGTAGGGGGAGAAAGGAGATGGGCCTATGTAAGCACGCAAAAAGAGGGAAGGAACAGATGGGTGGGAGGCTTCAGTAAAATGGCAGTAAGTCAGAAAGTCACAGAGCCCCACTGCAACCATGCGGTGGTTTACGCAGTGGATTGTCGACATCCACACGCCATGGAGCAGGCAATACTTGCGAGCAGCTTTAGAAAAATGCGGAAATCAAAATGCAGGATATCGGACATTCAGCTTTCAGCCTATTTTTGTAATAATATTACTATTTCATTGAAGATCTCAAGTTTGTTGCGAATTTTAGATATCACTATTCTGGAAACTTAGATCAAAGAGGCGGGGTCGTTTTTAGAGTTAGCGAAAGTTCAAAGAGTACGAAGGGGCAAGATTCAAATGAAAGTTGAAGGGAGGGGGTCGTGGTTGCGGAATAGGGGGCGGTTGCTCTCCGGATTTTTTCACCCTTCCCTCCCACTCCCGCCTCAGACCCCTCATTGTCGGTCCCCTCCCACCCACCTCACTCGACGATCATTTCCGGGAAAAATAAGTGGGCGGGGTTGAAGCACATCAGAATTAAATATTATAGAGACAGCCATGATGGTGAGGGTAGTGGTCGCGGAGTGGGGAGGGGAGGAAGGGTGTCGTATGGGGACCCTTCATTCAAGGGTGATGGTGGTCGTGAGGGATGCATTGGGACCCGCTGAGGGTAAGGTCATGAAGATATGAAAAAGTGCCAGAGCTAGAGTTAACCTCGTTTGTGAGCTCAGAACAACGTAGCCTATTTTACATTTGTATCCACCTTCTCTGTTAGCTGTGTCTGAAACTTCTGGGTATGTCGAGTAACTCCGAAAAAGAATGGCTGATTTTGGACCATCAGTGAACTGAATAACCAGGAATTCTTAAAATTATTGAGAGTGAGCACGTTTTAGGTGGCCGCACTAACGCCACCCGTGCGAGTCATTCTCGAACAGCGGCTTCCAAAAACACTAGCCCATCATCCACGACAGGTTCATCCGTAACCATTAATCAGCGATTATTATCCTCACTATCCATCCCTGTGCCACACTACGAGCATCGCTGTTTAACATAGAAGGTTGCAGATATGATAAGGAAGGTGATATTGAAACAAGAGAAGCCACCGATACCAAAGATCAACTCCGAAAAAAGTTGAAGAAAATTGATTCCGAACGATCTTCTCGTGTAGTGTTTGCAGCTATGACCACCAATTCTATCCTACCCGAAAAGTGCAATATTCGCTTGAAACTGGGATTAGGCTTCGTCTTGGGTGATTCATGCACGAGGTCTCAAATTCGTTCAGGATTTTCATGCTAGTGCGGACGAACTGCCATGCAACTAGCTTGTCACTGTCACCACTTACTGCCTCGATATATTCTGGATCGGCGGAAAGCACGTGTTCGGGGAATACGACGTGGATCCGTTCCTCGGTAGCGTTCGGCTCCATCAGCGCCATCTCTTCACGAGTGTGCAGCTCGTAGTGGCCAGGCAGCTAAGACAAGCAGTGACACGTAACGCAGCAGCCGCGACGCAACACTTGCGCCGAGTTGCGCACGTCACGCTCGCGAGCCGATTGCGTCGCGGAGGCTGCGCTGTGTCGGCGAAAGCAACAAAAAGAACAAGTGGGCAGCTGAAACAGACGTGACAAAAGCTTTCAGCCTGTCACTGATAAAGCACTACAAGCAACGTAAGGTTAGCAGCAACTGATGCACAAAAAGCGACAGCTCTCTTTCTCTGATTCTAGCCGTCTAGCCAAACAAATTCAGCGACACGTAAGCCGCAGAGACGCATGGTCAGCGAGACAAGACACATAGGTTGTGGACGATTGCACAAATAAGTTCTGTAACTGTAATAAGTATTTGATGCCATTTGGAGGTCAGTACAAATTCTTCTAAACTTTCTATGTTCAATGATGAAACCAGGGAAAGTGGTCGTACTCACATTCAGCAGAGTGGTGAAAGCGTGTGGTAGCGCCTTTTCGTACTCAGCTTTCCCTTCACTGGAGACGTTGTTCATTTTGTTGCGAAGGAGCTGGAACAAAGTAATCGCAACTTCCAGAAGTTACTCCTAACAGTTATCGATCTTATCACTGTACAATTAAGAATCAGGGTGAACCATTTCTGCTGCTTAGAATAAAGTTTGGATAGTAGTTCATTGGATGTTCTCCCTCCTTCAGACTCGAAAGGAGCCGACCCAGAAACGTCAAGCGAAACATTGCTGCCAGAGTCTTGGGTACAGGCCCAATTTGGACCTATCTTGTACTGAGAGGAGTGATCGCCTCCAGCAGGATTATTTCAATTGTTGGAGGAAGACATGCTGCCACTTTATGCCTTTCTACATAATTAGCTCGCTCTCGCTCAGTAATACACATCTCAGTAGAAGTAGAAAATTGTTCGAAAGTATGTTAAATCAAAGCTAATAGAAACCTTCTTATTCCGCATCGTCGCCTGTAGAAGACCGTTCTTTCCATTGCAGTCATCAAGGAAGTACGACGTCTTTGAGAACTGGAAGAGCATGAATTATCAAAGACCTCAAGTAAGCAATTCCTATTACCTTGCTGCGTTGAAAATGATGTCAGCCTGTTTACGTTAAAGCGAGAAATTACGATAAAATTTCTGTGCAGCATGGAAGAACGAGCAGCACTTCAAGCAGTAGCTAGAGCCCAAAGGAATCGAGATGTGGCCTTTTTGTGACTAAAGGTGCGCTCGTTGCAGCGCCCTGGGGCTGCCAATCCTTTCTGAGCTCCGCCTCCGCCTGTGCTCCGCCCCTCAGCAGATCGCTGTTCGATTATCATTCTGATAAGGTATGCCACTTCGAGCGCGTATCCAATTTTTTTCTCATGGAATGCTATATCAATCAAGGTATGATCTCTGGTGGTATGATGGCAGCTATGGTTTAACGAGTGCCGACGACCTCTTAGTTGGTTGCCAACTCGTCCATTATCGGAGGTCAACGGGCAGAGGAAGTGGTCCCATTTTGCGCGTTTTTGACGGATTTCTTTGCTTTTTTCGCTACTAGGGCATTATTCAGCATCTTCACTTCCACTATGAGCACAACAGAATCCTATCGTAATCTCTCGCTTTTAATAAGAAGGTCCAATTCATTTGAAGCAACACTGATCAATGAAGCCAGTAAAATGAAGTAAGAGCAATTCGTGTTCTGAGTGATGTGGAGTGGTGAAGAACATTTGCCCAGGTTTTCAAGGTCGATATAGGTAAGATGGATCGTATAGCAATAATACACTGCGACGATAATTTTAAAAGGCTCTACAGATAAATTGTGACACATATAAACGCGAATCTGAATATTAACACGGAAATCCAGTTTGAGAAAGCAACAATTTTTTATCCTTATTTTTTCGAAAATATCCGCTTTAGCTTCTCCGCTGCATTTTGCTTTTACCCAATCAAAATTTGGAATTATTATCCATTCAAGTTCCTTAGCTTATAGCAAAGGCAAAACCGCTGTCACACTTCCGTAAAAGGGAAATCCTAGCAAAAGAGACGCAGGAATTGTCAAAGTGTCAGCTCCGCTGGAATTTGTCGGGGTGACTTCATAACGAACAAATTTCTCAAGGATGCTACAGGATATGACTGGGAGGAACCCTGATTACTATCCGACTGAGATAAGCGCCGTATCGTGAGAAAATGATATCCAGCCGGGTACTGAAATTGTAGGTGGAACTATAATTATGCGTCGCAGTGTATATAAGTGCAGGTTATGAGTGCCTTGAACCAAAGTTTTCAATCAATGTGATGTAACCGCTGAGGTTGGACTCGCTTAAGCTTTATGGTTCCAAGCCTAGGAATTTCAAGGATCAGAATGGGGTTAGGTTAAAGCCTGAACGTTAGAGAACTTAAACAGCTTACGTTTGCTCTCAAATTTACCGCCTGCTGTACTGTAGCAATTCTATGGACCTGCTTTTGATCTCAACAATTTTAATTTAGCCTACGCCGTCAAATTTGAAAAGCGCGAGGCGACTTCAGCGAAATGAATCAGAAGTCTCCTGATGCACGTTTTGACATCACACCGAGGAGATAGTAGTGGGAGTTGCAGCTATTCTTTTAGTGAAGCACGGCCTCTCCTGCTCCATGCTGTTACCGGAATTTCTCGAACCGCATGAGGTTTGCTGTTAGGCAACTAGAGTTCTTACCTACCAATCGGGGTGCCCTAGAAGATCCCGCTTCTTATTTGTAACAATTATGATTTGAGGGCGGAAGTGGTGTAGTGGCAAGTGGCGCGCTTACCACGCGAGCGGTCCGGGGATCAAATCCTGGGTCGTGAGTCGCCCGGGCCAACCAAGCCTTCCATCCCTCCGGGGTCGGTTAATTGGTACCAGACTTGTCTGGGAGGATAAAAACACTGACTTGTACATCGGCTGGCCCCCGCAAGTCATTGTATAGGCCACATCGCATTCAAACGCCACTACGAATGGAAGTAGAATGCGTGCCGCATCCCAAAAAGGGATTGATCAACGGCAAATGCTTTATCCTTTATCCTTTCATGATTTTATATGTAGTGTAAGGGATTCAGCGCACGCCCAATCTTAGGTATACCCACTTAAGGTGACGGGCAAGTGGCATGTAACGCGAGTGACAATAGGGGGAAAACGGACGATAAAGCTCTACTCAGACAGGCTCGAATGTGACAACGCTGTCACCAGCGCGTGAGACACCAATGCACACAGACGGCTAGCTCTAGCTTCATTTAGGATCGAGTAAGGTGCCAGAATAATGCCCTGCTGGTGATTCACTCCATCAAAGCTGTTAGTACACGACTGAAAGCCACTTGAACTTTACAAAAATGTGATCTCAACGGGCAAGTCGCATCAGTCGATCTCAATGAATCATGGAAGATGTGGTCTGTTTCTTTTTTTAAACACTTTTGAGTCTTCTTTTGAACGTCGCCATCTTAATAACCGAACCAATCTCAGAAATCGAATGAATTTTATTGAAAATGGTGGGAATTACAAAAAGAAGGTTCGAATCACCCGAGAGCTGCCCGAGAGCTCGATAACCGCCGCGACAGGATGCACTATGCCCAGCTAAGAGCTGACTCACCGGCATTATGTTGAAGTAGTCATTATGACTGAGTGTTTCAAGGATGGCTTCTGTGGTTTGCTTGGCAATTTCGTAGCGTTGTCCCAGCATTGAACCAGACATATCCAACATGATGATCACATTCTTCGAATTTGTGGCCGCGTTGATGTACCTGCAAAGCTACATTGCGCCTGCTGGTTCAAAAACGCGAAAGAGATGCATCAGACTGGTCCACTAACCATTGAGTGTTGCGACAATCAAACAGGTCAAGATGTTCAATGTGGTTATCCCAGAACCAAGAAGCAGCTAAAAATCATTTCCAGACAATAGGCAAAGACTCAATGGATTGCTGGCAGGGATCGTACCTGGAAAGAAGCGCATGTAACCACTTTCGGAGCAGAACAGCTGAAAGGCCAGATCTCGCGTCTCTTCACGATGGGTCCGATAAACTTCATCAATTTGTGACCATTCGATCTTTCGCAGAAGTTCGGGATCTGAAATGGTCTTCTCTCGGTGCCACTTGCTTATTGTTTTTGAGTAAGTGTTTTATGTACGAAATAAAGCGATCTAAGAGAACTTATAGTAAGGTGACACGAACCAAAACAACACTAATCCACTACTGGGATGCGCTACGCATTCGTATTTTATTCAGAATCATAATGGCATTTGAATGCAAAGTCGTAGACATCTTTCGCGAGCTTGTCGATACACGTTGGTGTTTGTGACCTCCCAATCAAGGAATCTTATTCTGTGTAACGACTTCAGAGACATGGATTCGTGGTTGTCGTAGACGAGATTCTATGCAATCCTTGATTCCCAGGGCGAACGCGTGACGTCACCTATTACTGTCTACTTCCGCCTCAGGGTAAAATACAAGCACGGCTTATCGTAGGATGTAGACTGTGCATATGTAGTTCGCGTCGAAAAACAGAAGAAAACCAAAGGAAGAAAGAAAAATTAAAAGAGGAAGATAGTTCACGTCGTTTGACTTACTTCTGTCATAGAGCGGAGTGGGAATATGAACGGCAGACGCTATTGAGGATGTTGACAGACTGTAGAAATTGGCGTTAGCGGCTAGCGTGAAATTCCTGGAAACAAATTCGTTGAGAAGGGCTAAAACTACATAAATGAATAAATAATCTCAATGTTTGGGAACACCGCTTTTTCAACATTGTGGCCGTACTCTTCGGCAAAATGAGCGAAGCGAAATGAAAGAAATCGCAGATCAAGTTCTAGCTCAAGGCCGACCCTTCATGCAGAATCTTCCTTATGGTCCGATGAACGTCAGCGTCGAGACGAAGAAAACTAAGCTTAGCTCTATTTCTCAATGCGAGCAGTATTTGTTTTATTTTATTTTCCAGTACTGTCTCTGTAATAGGATAACAATGGTATTCAGTTGTGCCCATCGTTTACTTAATGATACTAATGAAAAATGAACTCCACTTTTCAGGATTCAGATTGAGGGATTTCGAATTTGACAGCCGAAGAGGCAAGAAGAAGTTGTATAGAAGTATTGAGGGAGATTTCGAATTTGACAGCAAGAGGCAAGAAGAAGTGTATAGAAGTATTGAAAAACAAGGGTGACGGAGCAGAACTGACCGTGTTTCATTCACTTTGGTTCTTCGAAGAGAGTGGTCGTGCACAGTAGATGGTCGGTCGCGATCATTAGCCAACTTGCGTGGGCAGACATAAAACGGAATCGAAGTCTTTCGTTTTGGATCCTGAATGTAATTCTTAGCTTTCCTGTTCACCTCCTCATCGCTGTGACCCGCACGGCCGTTCACGACCTCACGCACCTCCAACGACACCTTGGCTTTCTGCAAATGACAATTTGAAGCTAAAAATGTCTTCATCAGATAGATTCCTACATTATTTAGGACAAAAAGGAGCCAGCGAAATTGATGGATTCTGTGGCCTCCTCAAGGTCGATCGCAGCAGGAATCAAGGACACAAAGCCGCAAGGAGAGGTGCTCATGGGCGTCGTACGACAGTACACAGACATCGCGTATGCGATGAACGACTAAAAATGGCGGCGTTCGCAGCGGTGAAGGCAAGGCGTTAGCACTCGTGTCGTGCCCTTTGGAGTCACACTTGGTGCTTAGGGACGGTGATACCTCATTCACGAAGAGTGCTGCTTTTGGGATCTTAGCCCGAACCCTGCTTTTAACGTATGTGCGACAATTATAGAAGAAGAGTTACAGACAGTTTCCAAATTCTCCCATCACTTCTTTCTGCCTGTTTTTTTGTTTATCTTCTTATCTTTGGTTAAGTTGCAAACATCGAGTCTTGAAATGAAAAATTCTTCCGTATGAGGCTTTATAAGAGCCCTATCGCTATGGACGACAACAAAGGCGCCTGGCTTGGAGTTCCCCAAGTCTAGGGCAGCTGTTCTCCCATCTAGGAGCCTTCGCGAACTACAACCGTTGCTGCTTGGAAACTACGACGAAATCTCGTCGGCAAAGGAGAGAATTTGAGATAAATAAAATTTTCGTTTTACTTGGAGTTCCACCCCCTCCCTCCTAGAAAGATGAGGAATTGTTAACCTGCCCGGAACTCCTCGATCCCTGTCTCACAATTGGTTGTCCGTACCTTGCAACGGAACCCCGTACAACCAACATTACAAAAACTCAAAGAAAGATGTGAGAAGATGCCGATAACCCTGCATAGCTTTGTACTGTCGCACTCCCAAGCTCACATTGTTATAAGGACCCCACCTGAATATTACTATTACATTTTGTTAGTAAAAAGGATAAAAGGATAAAGCATTTGCCGTTGATCAATCCCTTTTTGGGATGCGGCACGCATTCTACTTCCATTTGTACATTCGTAGTGGCGTTTGAATGCGATGTGGCCTATACAATGACTTGCGGGGGCCAGCCGATGTACAAGTCAGTGTTTTTATCCTCCCAGACAAGTCTGGTACCAATTAACCGACCCCGGAGGGATGGAAGGCTTGGTTGGCCCGGGCGACTCACGACCCAGGATTTGATCCCCGGACCGCTCGCGTGGTAAGCGTGCCACTTGCCACTACACCACTTCCGCCCCATTTTGTAGTAGTTGCACATAATTATAATTTCTTTCAAAGACCATACCGTCAAGAACTTCGGAACATGTGAAATTACTGAAAGGGTCATGCAAAACGATTTCTCTGCTTTCCTCTTCGCGTGACGCCCATGGACAACATTGATTTCGCAATGGCGTCAAGAAAAAATTCTGCACTGGTCACAGACTTAATTTTTAATAGGAATATCTTCCGAAAAATCTGAACATTCAATCACCGTGGCTTGTTATCTCGCTATCACCTAGACAGAAAGTAGTACTCGCAAAAATAAATTGTGATTATTGAGCTTTTAAAGGCAAACCCCGGGATTAGCCCGACTAGTAGGAAGGGATACCACGAGGGAAATTGTAAGGTCCGTACCTACCTAGATCACTCCAGCTTCGTCGCAAAAATTGCGCGGTTAGGGCGCTAATCCTTACGGGCCTGCAACCATCGACCCGTTCCAACGCTTCCCACCCACCGCGAGAGTGGTGAGATCAGCGTGCATTGATGTAGAGATCAAACGACGTGCTCTCTCGCGTATTTTGTCTTCTTTGACCGCCCTGTCTCGCCATCGTACCACATCCGACCTTATTGAAGGTTAAGGCCTTAATTTCAGCGTTCCAAAGATTTCTCTTGCTTTCCTTCCACTTTCAGGTCGTTCCGCAGCTAAGCTATCACTACGAAGCGCTAATAGCACCAGTTTAATCCCGGGGTTTGCCTTTAACACATTCACGCCGATATGGGTTGCGAACGATAACATGCGCTCCTGGGGCGATGGCGCAGCCCATATGGGCTGCCAACTGATGATGGTAGTGTTTTGTCTCATAAAAGTATTACGTGGCGGCACGGATTTTTTTCAATACCGCGGAACTTTCCCTGTTGCTCGTGAACCTCTATTCATTTGTTTTCTCAACACGATGGCTTTGCATATAGCAGTCGTAGGAAGTTTATACTGGCTCTATATGAATAAGTGTGTCGTGTACCGTTTCTTTGATGGTGCAAATGCTTTCTAGAGTTATAAGGCATGCTAGAAAAGGGAGGCTTCAGTGACGACGAATTTTCGCCAAAGCGACAGCCTGACCTAACTTTAAAGCTCTAGAAAGACAATCAATTAACTTAATATCTTTGTAACTATAACTCTTAATCATAAACTACTCTCTACTAAACTATTGCCTCACATTTAGGGTTTACTCCTAAAAGCTGTTCGTTAATATTGAGATAGAGGTTAAGTATCCAGTGGCGAATGCGTCTGGTGACTTGCCCTGAGGGTGCTGGTGATCACTCGATGCCTGCCGGAGGCTTTATGTAGGCACTCGATCCTTGGTTGAAGGTGAACAGCAGAAGGTGCCGGAAGTGTTCCTTTTCGTCGACTTGACATACCACCATTTTCTACGCTAAAACTCGACGATGATTGATATCAAAACCAAGGTCGTAATGCAAATAAGTAGAGCAGAAGAATCACTTTATAAAGGTGTATAAAGTGGCGTCAATACCTAAGAATCGGAATGGAAAATTCCACTCTGAACGAAGCCTATGGGTTGACAGGCAACCACCGAGTTGCACTGGAATAACTAAATCTCAAAATTAAACGAGACAAGCTTTTAGGGAACCTAAATGTGGAATGTTTAGTAGAGGTTATGAGTAAGTTATAGTTACATTATTGATTGATTTCTTCTAGGGAAGTATAAAGTTTAGGTCAGCTGTCGGTTTGGCGAAAATTCGTCGTCTGAAGCTCCCACTTTGCATGCCTAAAACTCAAACAATTTGCAACAATCAAAAAAAGGGTACATACCTTCTTGTAGAGCAGATAATTTCCTATCGAATGGTATATGAAACATTGTAAAACATTAGAGGTTCACAAGAAAAATTTCCGTTTGAAAAAATGCGCCACTACTTATGAGACAACCTAATAATCGCTTGCCAGGCGCTAGGAATGGACAGATAGGTGGGCAAACCTCGTAATCGAGTGTAAAATGCTTTTAAATTCCTTCACGGGGAAAGTGAATAAATGCTCTCTTTTCGTAACCACTATTTGTCGTTCTGATCGAAATCCTACTGTTATATGTTTAGATAATCTTTACGCATTGGACATTGCAGAAATTATTTTGTGACATTCATGTTTTTGTTCATTTACAAAACAAAATCTGCGGTTATGTGGTGAGGCGGCGGCGCCCACAAAATCGCGTCCGTCCCACGCGACCGAAAAGTGGAAAAGGGGCGTCGTCGTGAATGTGTTAATCAGCCATCAGTGAATTCCCATTAAGGGCAAGCGTGTACTAGCAGGACCCACCGAGGAGCGATTTGGTTCCTTCGAATGTACAAAGGGATTGCGTCTACGCATTGAATAACTTTGGACAAAAATCACGGTTTGTCATTACAGGGAACGAGTACTACTATTTACTTCTCAAGATCAGTTACTGATGATTGCTCGGTCTGACTAAAACCTTATATCACGACTGACCCGACGGTCCGTGAACCCAGCTGGCCCCGTCACACACGTCAATGACCCAACAAGTGATCAATGTAGGTTTTGCTGATTCCAAAAATAATTAGCACTGACATAGGCGAAGTCGGCCCGTCGTCGTAGATAACTCTCAACGGCAGATTTGCTTCGTTTCAACTCATCCCTCGGATCAAACTGTTCTGGTTCGACAAATTGGTCATATAGCTGAAACAAAAGCAAAATACATAACAAGCACATCTATAATAGCAACCATAAAGATGAGATAGTTCTAAAACCACC
>MU872147.1:5419-21944 GCA_036418205.1 Ostertagia ostertagi | reverse complement strand
TCAGAACTGAACTGCCCACCGTAGTCCCATCGTAGTCACTGCCTTTTAGCTTTCAACATTTCTCCAAGGAAACTTCCCTCTCGATTGTAGCGAAGAGATGAAAACGCTAGCTTTCCATTTGTACTTTTTGTAAGGAAGTGGAATACAATGGCTGTTTATGCATGCCATATCGATATTTTATGCTATGTTATGTTACGTGTAGTCGTGCATAACGTAGGACTGATAAGCGCCAGCGAGGTTTTAGAGCTTGAAAGCGGGAATCCGTGGCTCTCCATACCAGTAGTCGTGTAAGATCAGATAAGGCGAATGGCGAAATTGGATAAGAAAAGCTCTTACCAGGGTTCAGTTCCTGATAGGTGGCGATTCCGTATGAATCAACGATTCCTTGGAAAACTTCGGTGAATTTGTTTGTTCTGTTATAAGTCGGTGGTTCTTCTGGAGACTCTAGAACGTTCAGAACTGGCTGAACTGTAGAGCCTGATGTTTCCTAAACGAGATGTGCATGAGAATATCTTCGCAAGATAGTAGAAACTCTACTGCTCACCGCTCCTCGTTCGAGGGCTGCCTTCACTTCGTCTAAGTGAACCAAGGGCACCCAGCATTCGGCCACAAAGAACTTACCAATACCATCGAAGGTAAAGAGATTCAGATGGTGGTACACGGTTTTTTGCATTCTGACCTGCAATGTTTTTTCTTGTGCGATAAGCTGAAGAACCTTCTAATGATCATTGCGCAAGTGATGTTTGGGGAAAAGGGATGCGAGCCAGGGTCAACCGTCACGTTGGACCAATTTCGAAAATTTTACGACCCCTCCCCTTCTAGAGGGCCTCGATACGACCCCCCCTCAGGGTTAACCCTTCACGACCATCCTCCACCACCCTCGCCTGCCATCGCCATCATGGGGGCGATTCTATAGTATTTGATTCTGAGACCAGTCGACACAGCCCAACTCCGCCCACTTTTCCTCCAAAATTGCCGTCGAGCGGGGGGGGGGGGGGGGTATGTGAAACGGCAAAATTTTCACACTCAACACTCAACCCAAAATCCCAGCCTACGCCTACAACCTAATCGGACGCCTACAACCTATCCGCTCTCCGTTCCATAAAAAATCATCCCTTCCCTTACTGTAACATTAACGCTACCTCGCGAAAATACGACCCCCCTCTTTCCACTCCCCAAATACGACCCCCACCCCCTCGTTGGACTTTGTCCAACGGACGGTTGACCCTGATGTAAGCAGGTATACGTTTATGCTTTTCCGATCATCTCATAGATTTATTTTACCAGTTGGAGGGTGTTAAGGCGATCGAATCTTAGGCCGATGTCATAGTTTGCGAATCGAGCGATTCGCTAGCGAATCGCTGGATCCGAGCGTTGCGCCAGCGAATCGAACGTTGCACCAGCGAATCGAACTTTGCGCCAGCGAGTCGAACGATGTACCAGCGAGTCGAACTAGGTACCAGCGACTCAATAGTGGCGGGACCCAACGTTTAAAGGAAGCCCGCCACTTTCAAACAGTGTCACGTGACAGTGGACGCTGTTTGAAAGTGGCGGGCTTCCTTTAAACGTTGGGTCCCGCCACTATTGAGTCGCTGGTACCTAGTTCGACTCGCTGGTACATCGTTCGACTCGCTGGTGCAACGTTCGATTCGCTGGCGCAACGCTCGGATCCAGCGATTCGCTAGCGAATCGCTCGATTCGCAAACTATGACATCGGCCGTAAAATTCTGGACGTTAAACTCCCCTCCTTCCTACCTTTCGAATGAGTCGCAACCTGAACGCCTAACGAAAGTGGAAAACAAATGTGATATACTCCGAGGTTTCCCTTGTCAGAGCTGTAGAGCTTAACTAAGGTTGGCGAGGTAAATAAACGTGTTTCATGCACCGCGACCTAACGACCCTTGAAATAGCAATAAGAACAGCCGCGTATGTGTACAACATGTTAAAAAAGGATTCCACGACAAGATGAAAGTCAAAATGGGGAAACTTACCTAGTGGAGAGAACAGGCAGACCCTGTAACAATAAGGGGGCAGATCGACGCGCCAATTTGCATCGAGGGATTTGCTCGGCGATCTAGTAGTACGGCCTTCTCCGCGACCCATTTGGTGCGCTATTGGTCTGTTACATCCCCCTCCCGCGTCGTCTCGAGTCTGAGTCCCCAGCCGTTCAACAAAGAGAGCCTTAGCGTTGAGGAGGGCAGCTTCGATGAGAGTCGCATAAATGCGGATATACTGGCCTGGAAGGGGTCCCATTTCTTGGATTCTCTGCGGTTTTCTTGGTTTTTTCTCTTCCTTTGTGCATCACTGGTTATCTCTACCGTAGTCAAATGGGCTGTTTTTCATAGCAAAATCCGCCTTTAATGTAAGGGCATATTCCTTTTACTAAAAGTTGATTCAATTTGATGGCGGCTTGAACAAACATAGTAGAGGCGTGAACATAGTCACAGTCTATTCGACCACACGTATCGAGCTGCCGATCTCGTAGAGTGAAAAGTTTACATGTGACCCCCATCTTACCACCCAGAATAGACCTTAGAATAAGATGAACAATCAAATCAATCAAGACCTGTCTCAGCCAGTTGTTGTGATTATTAGCAGCAGCCTCTGCAGAACCCGGTATCGATGTTCTTGAGTCTGACCGAGCACTGTCTTAACATCCTGTAGACGAGCCTTCACATCAATGCGAGCAGACTGTCGGTCCTGAAACAGTTTTTTTCTAGAACTGTTTCTAGCAACGATCAATTCCGTCCTACCTTGAATGTCTTAGGGCAGTTCTTCATGAGTTTCGCCTTGAAACCGTCGCACACCTTCTCGACGATATTGCGGAGCCGGTCTCCTTTGTAGAAAACGATGAAAACGTCTTTTTGAACTTTAATCCTCTGAAAAAATGCTGCTAAAAGACGTTGGTGAATGCTTTTTAACGATGACGTACTCCGACTCACGTTCTCATCTTCCACTGCCGTCTCGACGCTGCCGCTCCTGAGGAAGCATGTGTGAGACTGGCTCTGGCCAAGCTACTCTTCGAAAGACGAGCAGTCTGTCGCGTCCGGATCACCCCAACCACACTAGCTGAAAAATCACCGTTCGGAAAAAATCAGATTTGAACAATGCAAAAAATAGTTGCTTTCAATACTCGATATTCCTAGGATGAAAGATCTTTTCAATGTCTTGTGTTTTTTTACTTCCAATCTACATGGGCAAGAAACAGATATGTCATCATCAGAAAAGGCCCCACCTGCGTCGTAGGAGTTTACTTCCCGTCTAAATCTCAGACCAATCTCAACCACTATAACACCATCCTTCACCATATATTGTTGACGGTATATCGTTTTATTTTCCAGACCTTAGAAGCTTCTCCTAAATTTTTGCACGAAACATCAAAATATTCTCCAAAAAGGTTTTATTTACTCAGAAAATGCTCACGATGAATTCAGGTTGGAAGCCCTACGATTATTCTACCCAAAGTAAAACCGATAGAATTGTCAGGAGAAAATGGCGAAGGGGGAGGGCACTGAATGTGCTTTACGTCTTTATTGCTAACCTAAGAATTTTTTCATAACAAAAGCTACGAGATTTGATGATGCTCGCAATCGAAATTAGTTTTGGGTCTGGATATTGAAGTGTCTTGATCCAGCGCACTCTACCAATGCTCTGCAGTACTTCCTTCTGTTCTAATTATTTGATTTTGTCGAGTCGTAAAGTCCACGATGTGCACTGACTTGCTCCAGGCCCCTTTTCCCATTTCCTGTCCCGTTAGTGGCCATGCTATGAGCTGTAGGCCGCTACAAGCAGTGGTTTGCCCAGCTGTGTGTTCCGGTGACTCACTGACAACCGACATTCTATCCATAGCAAGGCCTTATCGAGGGCATGTGCACTTCAGGCAACAGGGCAGACGGGGCTTTCACTGTTTTCGCAAATCGTCATTGAGTATTTGAAAGACCCTTGTTGAGACTCATTAATAGCGCTTTTATGGATGTTCCTACAAGCAGGGGAGATCCTTCGGGATGCGAGCTGCTTGGGATTGCCACTGAGGTTCAATTTCGCCTTGAGCACACCCCCTGCGAGGGCAAAAAAGAAGTTGAGAATTTCTAGCTGAGTGGTGATCTACCATTACCTGGAATGATGTATGGAAATTCCACAGGAGAGTTCTCGGTCCTGATAATCAATAAGGCACCTACTATTTGTGCTGGCCCTGTATGGAGCAAATATGGAAGCTTCAGTCTAAAATGCAAAAGTTTAACACGGAAGTTATACGACTTGAACCATTTCTAAACCACTTCTTTGCCTCCATGGAGCCGCTCAGCGAAAATGTACCCTAGTTTTGTAGTCCATGAGCCCCTATAGAATGCAAAAAAATATGTTGATAACCCTTTCCTCACCTATATGGCTCTGTATAGTCTTGACAAAACAAGTAAGGACCATGTTGCATGTGGCTCTATTGTATCGAAACCCTTCGAATGCTAATTGCTGTTCGAGGCACCTTCCATGTTGCAGGGACGATGGGGAGTGGATATGGAATTCAAATATTTGGTACTACGTGGCCGACTAGTAGAAAAATTGAAACAACTGTCAAAAACTCTCCGAAGCTCTTTCTTATTTGCAGCCGATTTTGAGCTTTGTTTGAGTTAGTGATCTACGTAGGTGACGCCACGACGAGGATCACACGACGAGAAAGGGATTGGCCCGGAAGGCACAAACGTCAACGCCGATCCCCTCTATTTCAGGACGGATAATTTGATAGGTGAACTCAGGCCAGCGACGTAGGCCCATTCTTTGTGCCGCGCTCACCCTTTGAGCGGCGAACAAAAGCATCAGCATTAACTCTGCGCTACTTTACTCACGCAAGAGATTATTTGACCAATGTTCCACTTCTGCTCATCACAGAGTATGAATTTATAAAGAAGAGGCAGCGTCACGGAAGCCACGTTATACCATACTATGAAGTTTTTCTTATGAAATGGGATGTTTCTTAAAGGCACAACCCAGGCAGAGGTTTTTTATAACTCTTCTCTTCGGTCAGAAGTATAGAACCCTAGGGGACAATCACAAATGTGGCGTTCACGTGCACGGAATTCGACCGACAAGAACGCTTTGGGCTTGCAAAGTAAGCTGCTCGAGCTGCAGCGAACGAGCTCTCTTATCAGGCCGTTGTCTGGTGCTCTCTCATCTGATGCGCTCTCTCGCCCCATACTCTCCTCTTCGCGCTTAGTCTCTCGTTCCTTTAGCACAGCCAATTAGGAAGGTGAGTGAGCCCTCAACCTGAGCGTTTTCGACGGATTCTTTTCCTTTTTTCTTCACTGCCGGCCCACTTGGCACCGATACATTCACATTCGTGTGCAAGAGCCACACCAGTGCGATCCTGGGGCATGCCTTTAAAAAGTTGGGAAGACGATTGGGTTTGAATTTGAGCGGAAGTGCTGATTAAATCCACTGATAGGAGAGACAAACTCCTCTGTTTATTGGACACCTCCGCCCCCCCTTCGAGGTAAGCAAACCAGCCCTTTTGGCGTTTCGGCTGGGACCGTATGCTGAATGTTGGGGAGGGGATGGGGTCCCCAACGGTCGACGGTTTACTTCAACTCGGTTGGTACGATAGGAGAGTACTGACGCAAGTGGTGCAGCTGGTCCAGCAGCTCCGCCAGAAGGGCTGGTTTGCTCACCCCAGGACTAAGCCTTGGAGAGGGGACGGACCCGTCCTCTCTTTAAGGCTTAGTTCTGAGGTAAGCACCAAATTGTGGCGGTTCTAAGGACCGAGTTGAAGTGGTCCGTCCACCGTCGGGGACTCCATCCCCTCCCCAACATTCAGCATACGGTCCCAGCCGAAGCGCCAAAAGGGCTGGTTTGCTTACGTTAGCGTCCCCCCCCCCCCCCCCCCCCCCCTAGTAGGTTCAGAACTGTATAGCGAAGTGGTAGTACTGTCGTCCTCACAAGCAAAAAATCAATAAAATAGGCAGCCTTAAGTTTTATGTTTTCACCTAGTATTTTCATTCTATAACCATTATTTTCAATAAAGCATAAAAGGATAGTGCATTTGACGGTGACCAATATTTTTTGCGCCGTGCATCCAACTTTCATTCATAATCATGGTGACATTTCAATGCGATTTGGCCTGAACCCTACTTAAGTTCGCCCCCATAATTGACCTCGGAAGGATAGAAGGGTCTGGAGCCTAGAACGCTACGATACGGTGTTCGATCACTTGATGATGCGCGTTAAAGGAAATGCCATGCCTTCTCGGAGAAATCGTGATTCTATCTCACCCTAAATCACTGGTTCGAGACCCGTTTTATGCGATAAGAACGAAGAACGAAAAATTGTGTTTGTTTTAGTAGGCAATTCAAAAACCGGAAGAGCTGTTGCTGCGCGCAATTCCCGGCCTTCACATCTGTCACAAATGCTGCGCGGCGGAGACGCATCGCTATTCTAGGAGTGATGGCTTATTGCTCTAACATCTCACACTTCTACTGCGCCCTATTCTCTATTGTTTTGTCTCTATTCTCCAAAATTGAATGGTTTCATTAGATACGTTCATTGCGCCGCCTGAAACGTGGTCGCCTCAAGGCCAGAGTCAACCCTGCGTTGCGCAGTTCGCAACGGCACGTCGAGAGATCCTCAACGCACGCGGAGACACAGACGGCTCGAGCATGCGAGTGTGAATGTTCGCGCGAGAGAACGTGTCTAATCGGGCGAAACTGCGCAACGTGGCCGTTGAAAACTGCGCAACGCAGGGTTGACTCTGGCCTCAAGGCACACTTCTTCCATGCGCCGCCTTTGGCTCCGCGCCACCTTCCTTCGACCGTCCAGAGAGTGTGGTTTTCGTAAGTTTATTTCTTTTCGAGAATGAATCCTCATGCGTTAAACTTTGCATGTTTCTCTAGTGATCTTAACTGACATATTCATGTTGAGGAAGAAAGCAAGAATTTTCCGTGAAAAATTACCTCAACCGGCGCCTCCACCACTACACCACCTAAGAAGAATTCTAATAGCAAATAACAAACAACGTTCACGGCTTTATGCAGTCCCCCTTCTCTGCCTATGGAATTCTTGAAGACTAACCTGATCGGTGCCTTCTCGCGCTTTGCTATATTCTTCCTCTTGAATATCGAGTTCTTCAGCTGCCTGATCGTCCAATCCCTTGAACATTTTTGATAATCGGATGTACTTTACTTTGTTTTTTTCAAATTGATAGGTGGGGCGTTCATCATATCACAAAGGACACGTTGAGATATGCACCGAGAGGACATTTTCCATTGGCCTGAAATTGACCTGCTTTCGAGAAGGGCTAGCCTCCTCTCGAAGGCAGGCCAATTCCACGCTGAGGCGAGATGCCTTGCATCTGCCTTGAGGCATACCATTGAAAAGTGGGTCAGGCAAATATACAGTCACTTGGTTACAAATAAATATCTGAGATTAGGCCGTTCAAGTTGATTACATTACATACAGGGGTGGCCAAAAAAAAGAGACACTCAGCCCATGGCGCACATCATCGAACTTTTCGTCACACAGGGAGCCGATGTTAATGAAAGTTTTATGGCGTTATATTCCTTAGTTGTTCCTCCGTAAACAGAAGCAAGCACTCCTTCACTGCCCCTGCCGTCTCCAGAATATGACGTCATCTGCCGTCACCGTCGAGCTCAACGAGGCTTACCGAAATCGCTCCGACCTGAAGCTGCTACACAATTTCCTCAGTGAATTAATTGTTGAATAGCTTCCAGAGACATTAGCTGTGAATGTGCAAAACCGCTTTTGACCTGCGTTTCAGAGACGTCGTAATCGTCTATGGTATCTCAAGGCCTGCGGAGTTTAAATTGTGTGTGTAGCGGTGAGTGTGGTGTTGACGCGCACAGGTTATGTGTTGAGTTTTCGGTGGGAAAATCTTCTGATGTCGTCGGTGTAGAAGGCTGTTGTGTAGCTTGTTGATAGATTATAACGTGCTCTTCAATATTCAGTTGGGGTCATTTGGTTTGGTTTCGCGACGCGTAAATAATTCCGTTTTGAATGTTGAGTGAAGTGTCTCTTTTTTTTGGCCACCCCTGTATACGTGCTATACATAAGACGAAAACTCACGAGGGGGACCGAATTGATCGATTATTCATCGTAAACGCTAAGTTAACGTGCTTTGATATAGTAAAAATGAGGGAACCATTGAGACACTCACTCCGTGGAAGAACTCATCGGTTTTCTCGAGAACCGCTTCCCATTCCTTCAGCTCCATATAGTTCTTCTTGAGTTGTGCATCAGATTCGTTCATGTTTTGAACGTCTCTTTCAAGATCAGTGAGAGTCGTCTAAAGTCCGATTTGATCACTTCGTGGTTTGTCAAACCACCAGATGAAATTGTTTGACTAACAGCTGTCGATAATGAAATTGTAGGTGCCGAGTCGATTAAAAATGCGAAAAGAAACAAAGCAGACTGTCTATGAAGTCCTGATAAAACAAGGTCTCCCTCTCTGCCCCATTGAAATGAAGTAGGGGCGTGTGTGGAACGAGTTATCTGCACTTGGCTTGCTCCATGGCTCAATATGAATTAGCCGCCTACGCTGCAACTTCTAGTTACTTTGTCATGAGTACGCGCGAGTATAACCTGCGTCCATTGAGCCACCATAACTAGTCATTAGCGCTCCTTTTGTAAACAGCTCGAGCGCACATTGTCGTGTGCCGTCGACTCGGCGACAAAAAAAAAAAAAAAAAAAAAAAAAAAAAAAAAAAAAAAATTGGACACAACAGTGATCCTTCGCGGGGTAGTCATATCCTACCACGGAACTTGATTGTTCCGACAGACCTTCACCCGGGGTTCCTGCTTCAAGACACAAAACGAACCTCCAATTGGTTCAACTCCGCTGTCGGCATCACACTGTAGTCACCTTGAACCAGCCTTCCAGCAATCGGGATCTCATCCTTAGTGATTTGCGACTCCAGAAACCCTACAAAGGGCTTTCGTAACTTTTCAACTTCTCGAAATTATGCTTTCAACCTCTCAGCACTTAATAGCCTCGAAGTAACGCAATTTCTCCCTTGAATACTCACTGAGCTTTCTCTCCATCTCATCGTATCGTCGAATGTGTCGCACAAACGTTCTTTGGAAGGGGTTGACATCGGGATTCAACTGAAAGTCAAAAAATGAGCGATTGAAGCGAGGACGACAAAGAGCGTAATTTATTACATGAACTATACAAGGGCTATGATCGCCACCCAGAAAAGGCGGGGAAGTTAGATAAAATTATTGTATTTTAATATACAATTGAATATTTAAATCATGTTGTTTTCAGCATTCAAAATCCTTTTATTATTTATATATATATATATATTATATATTATTACATTAATTATTTTTCCGGAATTTAATGTTATAGCTCAAATTTTTTAAACATAGCTATGTAGGTTCATCACATAGCAGGAAACGAAACAGCTCTGAAAAAAGAAGAGTTAAATCTTAAATAAGAAAAGAAAGGAATTCCGACCAAGAAGTTTCGCAAACATTCGTCGAAATTCAAGGCGAATTCAAGGACTTATTGTGGACTCATACTGATTGTTCAGTCCTGTAAAACATGTGATAGATTTGCCTGCCGAGAGAAGTGTTCCTCTGGTTCCGAATATTTGCTCTTCCCGGACACTTAGCTGGTTGCAATTGGATTTGCCACACATGTAATGTAATGTGAGAGAATGCTATCGTTCGTGCATGTTCGGTAGGATAAGCATATTACTCGTAAATTCACTGAAATCGCTTCGGCTACAATAGCTATGCTCGAACTGACCAGGAAAGGTGATCAGGTCGGTCCGGCCATTTGCAATGAGGTGTATACCTATGCATTCGTCTTGAGACGATGAGCTAGAAACTGCTTTTCCGTATCTGCTGAAGGATGCTCTGAATCGGAGCTCAAAAGCTTCCTTCTCTACACTTATGGGCAAAAAGTGCCCAAACTTGCGAGGAAGTTCTCGCAAACTCTTCATCGAGGCAACAAATGGCAAATGTTGATGAATTAACGAAGTTAGAAGCTTTTCAGCCACACTGCCAAAAAAAGAACAAGAAACAGACTCTCTGAGGACCGTTCCCACGACCTCTTGTCTGCGAGTTCGGGGCACTACCGCTGCGCTTCCTTGCTTTATAACTACGTTCAAAGAATCGTTTAGCAGATAGGAAGGCAGTTTTGAGCTCAGCGTCTCGAGGCGAGTGCAACGGTATACAGCTCATTGCAAATTGGTGGACCAACCTGATGATCTCCCCTGGCGAGACATTAGTGCTTTTGAAGCAAATGTTCACGTTTAGGTGTTCAGGAAATATTGAGTGAGATTTGAGGCACTCAAACTCCCTGATTCTATTGTTAATTTATTTACTCAATGCACGCATAAGTGCGCTGACACATTCCCAATAAAAATTGGTCTGTAGTAACTCATATGATTGAATGAAGTTAAATCGACTTTAGTGCGACTGATAATAATTTCGGATGCATGGCGTACTCCAGGCTTGTTTCAATTAAGTGGACATACTTTCAGTAGGTCACATTATAATATAACTGTGGCTTAAAGCTGGCCACGATATCGAAAGAAGATAAGTTTTGTTTTGAATTTTGTGCATAGCGTTTTAACTGTATCCATTGCAAGAATGCGCCATGCAATCCATTTCAAGTAAGAATCGGGACCCTCGTTTACATGTGTGCACACTTCAAACGCACATAATCAATATCGAAAACTGGCTAACATTGAGTCCAGCGATGGTATTTCCACAGACATGACTGGTTTCACACTAACCCTGACGGGAGAGAAGGCTCGTCGGATTTGGTGTGGTTAATCCCACGAATCGCCCGATTAGCATGATTCCCTTCTACTACTTTATAAATGGCCTGCGCTCCAGCGAATATACATAAGACTGTGACAAGAATAAATATCCTGGCGTTCAGTTCATTCTGAGATGGGCCATGTATTCGACTTGCAGTCAGAACTGTAGTGGTATTTGAAAGCATAACTGGCCCACAAAATGACTTGCCAAAACCAGCCGAGCCGGTGTCTTTATTCAGTCACAACAATTTTGATTTGACTAGCAAACACTGCGGAGATGTAGGCATTGAATGGCATGAGTAAAACCCGATCTGAAATTCGATCTCATGAGTGGGACGGTAGCGTCACTTGCCACTGCTCCACTTTCCCCTTTGCTAATGGGAGAAATAAAATCTATAACTGTTCTATAGTTATCTGAGCTTATATCGGTCGAATCAACATGCCAGCGCAAATTCGGTTTCCCCGATTCCCATGACGTAGTGCTACGGTTATCCGCCAAATTGCATTAAGCGCCACCCAAGAATTCATGCGATCATCTCTATCAACTTTCACCTTTTTCCTACGCTTGCTAAATCACTTTTGCACTCCTGATCTATCTTGATGTTTACACAACTCTACGCCGACATTTCCGTATCTGCCGAGATCAAGTCGACTAGATAAGCATCATCTTGTGTCGGGCGTTGGTAATCTGCCAAGGTTATTCCAATGGTTCTCACCGGGTTCAGGGCGAGACCCGCTGAATAGTCAGGTATTCAGAGAGCCAGACATTCGATGAATTACGAATAAAACTACCAGGAGAGATTTTACCAAAACATCAGGGAGATAGGCTCACTTTTTATTCGCCAGGGTTTCAATCGGTTGGAAGATATTATTAATATATATTCAACAGCTATTACATATGAACCGTGGCTTCTTACATTGCTCAACGCTGCTTTAGCCCCAGGCGCGACCCCGCGACTGCGCGGGACTAACGCTAGGGAGAAGAAGAACTGCTGTTTTTGGACGCAGTTCGCCTTGTCAAACAAGGATCAAAGGATGCTGGTTGTGAACAAAACTTTCGCCCCAAACGGTACTCGTCTGTCCGTCTTTCAGTCGCGTCTGGGGCGAAAGTTTCGTTCGCAACCCAGCATTCCTGTGAGATATAAAGAACTGTTGAATCAGAAACTAATGACACGTTGTGGAAGAAAGAAACTTATTCCTTCGAAGGTTGAGTACCCAAAGGGCAGGGTGCAAAAACCCCGCCACGACTTGTCAAACATTCGTCATCATCATGCTTGTTGTCAGTAGCTCCAACGACCAACAACAAACATGCCGTGACGAATGTCCGAGAGCCCTCTTCAACTGAGTTCAAACCCGGACCGAACGCAAATAAATGCGGAAATTTATCTTGTCGGTATTTTCGGAGCCAAGAAATCGCATATACGTGGTAAAGTCGATCTGTTCCACTTTTGCTAAGTGGAAAGTTTGGCAATTGAAGCATTACTTCTTACAATATCTTTATTCACAGTGTGCTATGATTTCCTTTGGAAGATGATCGCTCATGCCCTTGGGGGGACATCACAACAGAGCCGATGGTAGGTGACACTTGGACTAAGCCCAGGAGAGGGGAGAAACGCCAGGGAGAACACATACATTGCTCACATCCTACCCCATAATCCCTTCCCTGCCTAAGGGCTCAGTCCCAAGCACAGCAATTGGCTCCACTACCTTGAATACCAACCGGCAACCAACATTGAATGTCCCCCAACGACATGAGCGCCGGAAGATGTTTATTAGCAGTTAAATACGTGGCGCATCCCGAAAGGAGGTTGACTTGTTTCGGGTGCTTTTATCATTGGTTCTGCTCACGTAGGAAAAAGTGTAGTGGCAAGTGCCCCCCCCCCCCTAATTCACATCATAGATCGATCCCTATTGGAATCATCCAAGCCTTTGATCACACAGGGACTGGGTAGATGATCGCAGATTCATGTGAGAAGTGGAGGAAATTTTCTTTCAGATCAACTACTGTCGTTGCATAGGTCGAGTAGCATGCAAATGCAGGGCGATTGCAAATGGAAGAAGCATGCATGGCGCGTTCCCAAAAGGAAATAATCACACCCAGTGTCTCACCATCCTTTCTTTCCCCTTATCCCGCTCCAAAATATGTAGTAAAACCTGCCGTAGCCTTATTCTACGAAAGGATCTGACCTTACAGAAAAAACTCTATATAAGCCTAAAAAGTTCAATAATTAGTGACAACATTCTTTAGCATTTGCCGTTGGCCTTATCAATAGTGGGTCTGTTTTGGTACAAAGTCATTAGCGCTGGACAAGTCCTCTTATATCGTTACACGACACGAACAATGGAAAAAACTCTTCTCACATCTTTGAATTGCACGTAGGGTTGTTTGCCGAGTTCAGCGACGCAATTGAAAGCTGCTTCTTTCTCTACGATCAGTTGACAGAAGCGCATTTCCTCCGAACGAACGAAGGACCCCATGATTGGCCTGTAAAAGCAATTCTCGGCGCGGTCACCAAAAAAATTAGTCATACAAAATCAATTACAACGATGGAATCCATGGAAAACGGCCACGTTCACGGTCACACTGTGAAGAAGAGAAATGCGCTTTAAAAAGAAACGAAAGTAACGATTGCTAGAAGAAGGACTAACACTCGGCGGAAACCAGTTTTCCCAGGACGTACTTTGCTTTACCTACGTGATTGATTGACACCAGCCTGTTATGTGCAAAGAATTTTATCGCCGAGATATAGAAAAAGTTTGACCAAGCCCGATTAATTTCTACTGAAAAGCGGAACCGGTCCCACGTACTCGAAGAGACCACACAAGCTTTGGAGGTTTTGACGCTCTGACGTCTCGCTTACACCGATTATTGACATAATCAAGTCTTGAATAAACAAAACATGTAAAATAATAAACAAGGCGATAAACATTCATATCTCAAGCACTTGTATAGGAAACTGGAGGAACCTGCGAACGGTCTTCGCACCTTAGCTACTCAATTAAATTTGTCCAAAGCAACACACCCACTACAAGCTCTTTCGAAGCCTCATGAATACCCTCGAGTCCCAAAATAAGCTTGACAGGGTTCCATCCAGTAACGGGGGGGGGCATGTGATGCGACAGTTCATATTGCATGAAGAAATCCACTTTTTTCAGGGGAGGGAAGCTCCGGGGTGGGTGTAAAAGCTTAAGCGAAATGGTTCACGCACCCCGGGGTTCCCTCCCCTTGCAAAAAAATTGGAATTTCTGTAGCCAACAAGAACTGTCACACCCCCCCTTTACGGAAAAAAAAATGGGAAAAAGGGGAACCCCCGCGCCGCGACAATTCAAGACCGTCATTACATTATCTTTCGTACCAAAAAATTCTAGTAAAACACCATTGTTACATAGAACTGGCTCTTTCAAGCCATAACACTCGAACGAAAAGTCAAATAAGCTCGTGCTTATGTCTCTGAGAAGTGGCCTCTCGTGGGATATTGATCACGGTCAATGAAAACCTTGGAGGTAAAGGAAAAGAGTTGAAAAGTGAAGCTGACTGTAGGTGGTGAAAGGCGATGGATGGTGTCGATGATGATGGCGAGAGATCAGCGGTCGGTCTTCGGTCCTGGGCGATTACGCTGCGTCTCGTCGAATTGCACCATCCCTCACTGCCGCACCATCCATACAACTTCCACATACACTCAATTGCCTTATCAAACGCAGTTTCCGACGAGAATCCACAGTCATATGGCATACCGTACGCCGTCGGGGTTGCACTTACGGCTAATAAGGCAGGATTCGAATAATGGTGTGGATAAACACACGATGAAATGCCTCAACCGTTTTTAGTAGGATGCGTAGCCGATTCGATTTCCGCTTAGAATCGCAGGGAGATTGAGAGATTTCAGAATTTATCATCGTATCTGACGGAATAATTACCAGAGAAAAACATGACTTGGGTGCGGTTATGTTCCCAGCCACACCGAAAGCTGAGCAATGTTTCACTGCTGGTTTCAGCAGAGGTATCGGCTCCAATGTGAGGTCACAAGTGTAAAGGTTCACTAGTTGTACTTTTTGCACGCTAGATTTCCAAACAGGGTCAAGCGTGCGTTGTGCAGATGTGAAAAATTTTACCCCTTCCCCCCGCCCTCAGAGTGACTACTACCCCCTTGCATCAACTGGAAAGGCCTATCTACATATTTTTACGAACGTAGTTGATGTGTGAGCTGTGTGAGCCATCATCGGCATAGAAAGAGGAGGTGAGCGGTGGGAAGTTAACCCGGAGAAAGGGAGTCGGACAGTATTAAATTTTATTCTTTAAACAGAGTAGTTTCTTGAATTTAGCTTCAAGGTAGGCTTGTTTGTAATCGTAAAGAGCTCTACTTCCAGAATATTAACAAGTTTTCTCCAAATCTTCAAAGCTCCCTTTTTCAAGAAGTGAAAAACTGACCTCCATTCAAAATGGTTACACCTTTCTTCATTTTCATTTTTGTGAAATGCGATACAAAAATTTCGAAACCTCAATTTGCTTCATTTCCAAAACGTATTGTACCTTTTGCAAATGTTCAATTTTCAAAAAATCGTCCCGTTGTTCCGTTTTCTGTGCACACGCGAGTTTTTGACATTCAAACATTCATAACTTTCTTCATAATCAACTTTTTGCAAATGTCTAAGGCTAATTAGAAACTAGAAGATTAGCTTTCGAACAAGCACCTGAAAATTTTCCAGCGATCATTTTTTCAAAAAATAGTCCCGTTGTTCCGTTTATCAGGTATTTGCGATCCGGTTTTGCAGAACGCGCGAATTCTCATCATTCCAATACGTTTATAATAACCTCCCTCATAATTAACCTTTTGCAGATCTAAGGCTAGTTGGGAACTAGGGGAACAGGGCTTCTCAACAAACACTGGACTCTTTTTAAGGCCCACTTTTTAGAAAAATGGTATCGTTTTCTTTTTTCTCTCTATAAATTTTCAGGCCAGTCTCCTGGAAAGCGAGTTTTCAACCTTCCAAGGTCCGCAAGTTCCGGTGGTGTATGCGAAGGCGTAAAGACCATTGAAATTTACTGGATCAGTGCTTTGTAGAGTAGTCGATCATTTGCCAGAGCAATTCTGTCATGGTCAAGTCGACTTACTACAGATTCCTCGATTGACCATCCATCACATTTGCCGAAGATGAGGAGTGGGTACAGTGTGCTAACAAATGAACAAGCGGCGGTAGTCCAGCTCAAACGCTTCGGGAGTTCTTACTGCTAAGTTCAACCTCGTCCAAGTAGGGCCTTCTCGGATTTTTGGTGGAACACGAGAGGAGTTGAGCTCTGGAAACCCCTCCGTGTAGATGTCGCAGTCAACGCGAAAGTCAACTATCCACAGCTCGAATTGCAACGCTTTTAATACGAAAAAAAGCAAGGCAAAGTTTGCTTTTGTATGACACCGTTGAACCACCTCTTGCTAAGAAAATTCAGGAAAATTTTGGACTCTCGGACGGAGAGTTCTTCCGTATCCACCTTATAGCCCTGACCTCGTGCCAAAGGATGCCCACCTGCTCCCCTCTCCAACCACCTCCTAGAGAAATCTCATCCTAACCATCATGATGTCAAAATCGACATCTGATCTTTCTTCGATCAGAATTCAGTAGAGTTCTACAAGGGAGGCATCGAACAGCTTCTAGTGCGTTGGCAATAGGTTGTAGATATTGATGGTGGTATTGTACATGAATGGAAAAAGGTCTAATCCAGTTAGGGGGGCGTCATGATGCAGCTTCTTGGCGAA
>MU872146.1:9625-22395 GCA_036418205.1 Ostertagia ostertagi | reverse complement strand
CATACTTCATTTTCACTTCTGTGATGCACTTTTTCATGGGGTGAAAGTACAGGATTTGCTCTTTCTAACAAGCCCCAAACCGTTTTTCAAAGTTCATTTTTCGAGAAAATCACACGTTCGAACATTTTTAATAGGTTTTTGAGCAGCACATTATACGAAGAAAAACAAGCTATTTACATAATTATCTTTAATATTAGGTTGGAAAGAAAGTCCTGCAACACTTTTTCAATTTTTGATTTTAATTTTATCTTTTTTGTTTACAACTCCTGACCGGTCTTATATCTACCATGAGTGTCCACCACTTGTCTTCAACGCTCAGAAAATTTCTTGATGCTCCTTTGCCAAAACCCAGCGGAGTGCGGGTCGAGAAAGGAGGCGACCTCACTTTCGAGTTGGAGTTGATCTTTCATCATCAAGATGATGATTTAAGGTCCAGGATAGGTGGCAGTCATTTATAGCTCGACCAGTGGGCTCATTTCGGATCATGGTGATTCGCAATGTCATGAAAGAAATAAATATTGTCGCGGTACGAGGGCTCCTGACGAGCTGCCTCGGCCAGCTTCTGGAGTTCGCAGCCTAGACCTCTACCTACACAATGGTGCCCATAACGAAGAATTTGTAGTGGAGCTTCGTAAGAGCCCTACCTGTAATGGAGTGTGAGGGACGCTGCTGGCTTCTTATAAAAATATCAAAAGATCGAAAGCGCTGGTAAAGGTGAAACACGCTGTAGCGGTGAACGGCATGCCTATTGAAGCTATTGCAGATAGTGTGGTCGTTGACACGAATCCATAGTTATGGAGACATTTGTACTAGACAGTGACTCGGAGTACGGATTTACTAGTGGTCGAGGTTTTTTGAATTTTCTTGGATAACTACTGACTGCAGCACTTATATCCACCTCGTGGATTGAAGCCTCGAGAATGCTCTACCATTTGTTAGTCATAAATGTTACCTATGAATTTTTCAAAAAAAGAAAATTTTAGAAAGAGTGTTGCAGAACTTTCTTTCCAACCTAATATTAGGCTGTCTAGAAAGTATGCGGATTTTGATGTGTTACATTTTATTAGAGACCAGTTTGGTCCCCCGTCAACAGCCGGGACCTCCTTTTCCTGTGTACGCTTTACGTCTTTGAATGACATACCAAAACCTAACCTCACCTTAGGTCTGTTGGTGATTGGTTTTCCGCTTCCCCTCCCCAAACACCCCTCCCCTCCCTCCACTGCCCTCCAGCTGCCACTGCAGCACCATGTGGAATGACCGGAAGTGTGCTCAGTAGGTGTTTATATAGCCGTTGGGGTGTTATCACAATATGCCATTGCAAACACATTGATAGCTCAAAGTCCTGCGAGCTACCCGATTTGTTAGCGGTTTGTTTATTCCATTAGCTCCTTATCACTCACTTCATTTTGCGGACGGACAGACATACATACATACATACAAACCGACACACCAAGTTAGCGCTTTATAAAATCGAAGAACCGGAGAATATTGTTCCAATTGCCATATTGCTGCAGATCTATGGGAAGCTCATTTTATTCTCTTTCTTAACTGCTGTTGAATATCGGAATACTCGGCTTTTTGGCTTCTTCAAAGACGTCAAAGCAGTAGTTGGAGCAAATTTACTGCTATAGGTGGGAATTTGGCGAAGAAGCTGTGCAGTTGGACCAGAATAATGTTGTGGTGTGTGGCCAAGGATCTAATTGCTGTGGGTGTGTGCAAGATCTATCCAAAAACCGACGAATGTGGCGTGGGCTCCAATATTTAAGGTACGGAACTCGAAGTTAAGGTAAGGGGGTCAGGGGCAGGGTCAATCCTACGTTGTTACTAGTAACAACGGGGGGGGGTCGTACCTGGTTGAGTTTATAGGAGGGGGGTCGTATCCGCTTTCAGTCGCGTGAAAGTACATGTGAGTTTGTGGTGAAAGTGGAGTTTTCACGAGTAGTAGGCTAGGTGAGTTGGGAGCGCATGGGAGAAAAATTCGCCGTTTCAGCGCGCGTATATACCCCCGCTCGACGGCATTTTTGGAGGAAAAGTGGGCGGAGTTTGGTGGGTTGAGTGGTACCAGAATTAAATACTATAGAGAGGAATATGGTGGTCGAGGGTGTGGAAAAGGGGTCGTACCAAGTCCACCTTGGGGGAGGGGGGGGGTCGTAAAAAATTTTGAAAAAGGGCAACAACGAGAAGGGCGGACACTGGTTCACGGGCGCCGTGTCTGTCTAGCACATCGACGTGATACAGCGCAAACAGCACGATTTGTAGAAAAGAATCGTCCACCATGACGCTCACCCATATGTGCGTACAAACGATCTCGCAAGAAGAGAACGAATCGGCCTACAATTCAACTCCACTCTAAATGGCATAGAGTCCACCGACTGCCACTTTTCAGGCATCTTGGAAGCTTCTTGGGCAGGTAAAGACCTGAAAAAGATCTATGATAACTGCTATACCCACACCCAAGGTTTCACACCGAAGCCTAGCTTCCCAGTATCACGTCGTGAGTGTTGCGCGAAGGACCTGACACGGATAACTAGCTCAAGCTTTCTTTAAGAAAAAATGAGCTTTGGAGTTGTGCCAGCATTCTTATAAGAACAAATTGTTCCCTACGAAGCAACACTGAATCATTGCGAGGCTGGCCACCATCACTCAGAGGCAGACCGGGTTTTCGATTGGAATTCGGCTATGAACAAGGGTGGTGTAGACATGATGAATTTTGTTTCCAAAAACGTCACGGAAAGGTCTCAAACATTCGACTCCTTTTGGCGTACCTTACGCGCAGCCAGGTCGATCCTACCGTTGGTTCTTTCCGAAAAGCTTTTACGACAACCTTCCAATCAAAAATTTTACACCCTCCCCCCTTCCCCCTCCACTCTCCCCTTCACCACCCTCGAGATCATGGTCGCTACTTTTCATAGTAATTCTGACACCAGTCCACACAGCCAGCCCCACACTATTCCCTCGATCTGATCGTTAAGCAGGGGGATATATACGTACAATGAAACGGTTGTTAAAAACTGCGCGAAAAATACTGCTCAAAACTAAAAACAACAAACACGCGCCCTAACGCCCTGAACTCCCCCAGATAATTGTCCATGTTGTCTCACTCAACACTACGCCCCGCCAGCGAGTACGCCCCCACCTATAAAAACCCCCATATAACTCAACAAAATACGACCCCCTTCCCGCTTGACGGGCGTCGCAACATAGGATTAACCCTGCGCGCAACGTCGGATTGTACATCCAATAATACACAAGTGCCATTTCGCCGTCTAGGACTGTGGAGATTTGCTGCAGAAATGCTGCAATGTTACGACAGAAACCACCACCCTGTTCCGCAAAAAAAATGGTCCTGCAAGCAAATGATTTTGACTCATCCAAGAGGGCTAGTTAGCTAGCCAAAGTTGCAATCAATCTACAAGGGTTTTGCTTCCTATCTCGTATCCATGATTGTTTTGAAACTTCACCTCTTGAGTGTCTGAAACTGTGTCAGATATTAAAAGCTTTATCGAAAAGAAATTTACATATATGTAGATAGGCAACTATTGAGGGATTGTAACAAGCGGTCTGTTTTCTTGCAAAATGCTGCAACTAGTGCTTCGTTACTGCTTATCGGCAAGGATTATTGGTACAGCAAATGCAATCGCGTCCATTCGTTGACGGAAATCCGGAGGCAGCAATCTGGAACAAACAGGAGTGAAGTGCTCTCTATTTACAATCATTTACTCTTTACATTTACTTATAAATGAAAGGCTTGTGGAGCTTACAGTGAGTAAGACCGCCAGCAAGAGCTCGAGCCTGGCAGCATCCATTGCAGCGATCCTTTGGATCAGCGCCGTTTGCAGTGCAGGTCGTTGTCGTAAACGAATTGTCGATGTTCACTCCGAATTGTGCTGCCGCGTACATGCTGAAAGTTGATACGCAGTACACACAGCTGCAAATGGTTGAAATCCAATCTCGATCACCAGGAACCAAGAGTAGTTAGTGACTGACTGGTATGCTCTATTTGTGAGTGCGGGTAAGCAATGCCGTCACAAGATACTATGATAATCTGCAGGACAAGGCCTAGAGGCGGCTGCTGGGACCCCAGGGTGGGTAAGCAATTATCTCCACTGGAGCTCCTCTCCCTCTTAGGCTTAGTCACTATGGCTGGAAAAATGAGGAAAGTAAGTGTGATACTGTCAATGCGCACATCTCGCTAATACTGTGTTTGAAAATCAAATACACCTCTCCACGATTCTTTTGCACCAAGACAGCCGAACGTGGGAAAATTTATGTAGACTCCACTCACTGAATCCGCACGGGAGACGATTTTGATGGTTCGAGACTTGAGCACAGGCGACGGCCAGCAGAGCGCAGAGCACAATTATCCGCAGCATTTCTGGAAGACTGATTAATGACGCAAAAAAGTTATGGGGAATGAGTACCGCCAGAGAATGGAAAATTTGTCAAAGTGAATAGGAGGGACTATTGAAAACCTAGGGCAACCGAACCAAGGGATTTTCTTTGAAATTGGCATTCTTTCGAAAACGAGCAATGGGACTCGCAAGCGGGCAATTTCTGCTTAAAGTGTTTGTCCAAAGAGTTCGCCCCTCCAGAAACGGTGGAAGGGTGGTAAGACAGCTCCAAGGAGAATGTAGGGGGAGGTCATCATGGCGGGGTTCGGTAGGTGCACACTGTTAAATTTACACGATCGCAGAATAATGATAGAATAGTTCTCTGCTCTACACAAGTTGTGTGGGCACGTCAAGCTTTCTCACGCATGTCAAGTGACTGCCCTCACCCCCCAGCCCCTAGATTGGCTACATTCCCCCTGGCTCACGAATTCCCCGATTCTCGTGACAGTATATAGCGGCAGCAGTCCCACTACCACATTTCTGTTCAAAAAATGCGGCGTACCCACCCTACCTGTGCAGCACCTAATTCTCTTTGAGTGTGGACAACTGAAGGGTTCAATTAAGCTCCACGTACGCAAAGCAGAGTGAGGAGGGACGATTGAAGTAACCTACTCAAACCTGAGCTGATAAAAGTTGCACAAAGATTACTCATTCTATGACCCACTCCCAAGCTAGCAAAACTGCACTTTCAACATCAGTAGGAGTTGAACGACAAGAAGGAGATAGTCAGATTCTTCTGAGCAAGTATCAGGAATAAAAGCAACGGTTAGTAAAAAGAAAGCCACTGATAGCGACGGTAGCCGCTTTTATACGCGGAACTGTCCGATCAGTAGATCGGCGGGAAACCGCAGTACTTAGTGTTTTTGATCAGTTGTGCTCCATGAACCATACATAGTAGGACGGGTCATAACATTGTATTGACCGGTACTTTCTCTTCTTGCATCATTGTTCGGCCTAATCGTTTATCTGCATGTGTACATGACAGGTACTGGCTGCCGACGCAGAAAAGAAAAAAATCAAATAATAATAAAAAGAAATAGAAATAATAGAAATAAAATAAAAAATAAAGTAGTAAATTACAAGTAGGAAATTCTTGTTTTGTGGTCACAGGACCACTAATTCACTCCTAACTTGACTTCTGTGCAATCCGAAAATTTGACCCTTTTGCCGGCTCAGCAATGTAGTTCTGGGAATCGATGACCTTATTTATCCCGAGTCATTAAGATCTTTTCATTCAGAATTTTCTATGAATACGGCAATCCCCAGATTCAGTATGCAATAATAAATCTGAATCGTTTCCGTAACAGCACCTTAAAAGGATCGCATCTCGCCAGAGTCCGATCTATGTTGGAGCCTTGTTTTTGTTTTTGATCTGCGATGGAATTCAGATGATCGAAATGATTTTGTTATGTCGTGTAAAAAGAAAATATGAATGTATTCCTCGTTCCACTGAAATTGTTCGCCAACACATCGCATTTCGTAAACAAGGACCTTCCAAGCAGGGTGAAAATCGTGTCGAGTACGTGGTCGCAGAGGTACGACCCCCCCCCCCGAAATCGAGATCCTGGCACGACCCCCTCTAACAGAGCAAATTAATTCAATTAAAATAAATCCTGCAAAACAAATAAAAAAAAATCAAAAAAAAAAAATCTGCAAAATAATGCTAAGGACGCTTCATCTTGTCATCTATGCACGTCTTCCATCGCTGCATACTTTTGTGTACATACTGAAATATCGACTCGAGGAAAGAGGCATTAACTTTGTGTGACCTCAAGGCGAGGTTCGTTCAGAAACGCACAGAAATCCTGAAGACACGGGGTTGCGATTCAATCTTGATTCTTGCTTGAGTATATCAAAACAGCCGAGTGTATCAAAGGCCGATTCAACGGCAGCTGCGGCGCGATTGTCACTGGGTCAGATTTGCCGAAATTTCAAAAAAAAAACGTCCGAATCTACACCCTCGATGAAAAGGTTGCATTCCTCCATTTCACAACCTTTGAAGCAGCTTGAGGTAGAGTTAGATAGAGCTGGATTTCGCGTTTCCAACAAGCATCGAAATTGCTCTGGAAGCCTTCCTTGCAGAAAGATAGGGTCTGTCAAATTTCGTCGAGTAAATGTCGAGGAGGCCGAAATTTTCACGCGAGTTTTTGCCACTTCAAGAGCAATATATCTCTTATATTGTAAGATCCTGAAAAAGGGAAGATAGTTTTGGAAAGCGGAAGGTTTGCGCTTCCTGATGGTCTGTTTAGTTTTCTTCTACAGCTTTTTGGTTGAAGAGATAATTGCGTCGAGGATCTATCGAGGTCGGATCCGGCCACCTGGAAATCCGCTCCCTCATTCACCATTGCAAGTGTGACTCGTTGGCAACACTCGGAATGTGTCTAGAACAATATCTTTGAACGCAAACAATAAGAATAGGAGCAATCGTCATCATCCGATTTGGTATTGGTATAAGCCATGCATCCCTCCTCCACTCACAGTTGCAGAATCGATTGAAAGGTGTTATATGATGGGGACCTTCGAACGAAACTGTATTGTAGTAGACATAGTGTGTTGTGCTATTCCTGTAACCTAAAAAACAACTTCATTTGCCCAGCGCTTTTTCTTCACGGTTGTCGTTTTTCCGACAGGGTCCCTAACAACAGCGTCATTCTCAGCGAGGTATTAAGGGAGAAGGAGCGAGCGATAGGCAGAGGAGGTGCCTTTGCAGCGCGTGCGCACATGTGGCACTCTTCTTTGCGGGGATGCACTTTCATTCTTTGTACTGCCTTCAAATACGCCCTTCTCATGAAGGTGGAGGAATGGAGCGACTGAACCTGCAAAGAAAATTTAATATCATGTTTTTTTCGATATTTTCATTTTCTGCTGCGCTATACCCTATTACCTATCTGCACCATGATACCACTTCTGTTACTGACCCCAAGAGTACGACCCCCCATGGACCAGCCCAACAGGTACGACCCCCCTGTCGAGGATTTCCTCGACCGATATTCACCCTGCTTCAGACTGCTAGTGCGTATTCTGTATGGGAACGCCTTCAGATAGTAATCTTACAGCCCAGGGAGTTCAATTGCCAAATAGTCCTTTATGTCCTTTGTAATGCTAAACAAAGCTTTGGCTGTCCTTGCCTTCGTCAGGAGATAAGCGTCATTGCCATCACCGTCGGCCAAGGGGAGTTACGGTAATACCGTTAGCTGAAGTTGCTGCACGAACTTCTGCAACGATTTATTGTGAAAATAGCGCCCTGAAACTTGTTACGCTCTCTTGAAAAACACATTTTGACCAGCTTTTCAAATGTCGTCTTAATGATCTACTATCCGTCGAAGACCTGGTTGAGCTCGAACCGTGCACCATGTTCTCGGGGAAAATTCTTCTGAAGTCGCCGGTACAGAAGGCTGTTGTAAAGTTTTTTGATGGATTGAAATGCGCGCTTCAATGCTCAGTCGGGTGCATTTGGTTTCATTTTGAATATGCAATCAATTCCGTGCGAAAGGAGTGGAGGCGACTCTGTTCTCTTTAAGCGGACTCTTTATGTGGACCCCCCCCTCTCCCCGCGCTACTTTGTAACGCGCAAATGAGCTGCCTTATTAAGCTGCATGAAGCCTATATCCTCTACTTGTGAAATTGAAACGGATGGATGTGAGGATTCGACCTCATGCAAATGGTTACATGCTCATAGCCTACATATATCTGAGACACCTTCCCTGATTGAATAAGTTTGGGTTATCGCGCCTCCAAAATGAAAACAAATGTGACATCTGGTTCACAAGCAAGGCAAGGGTACACGCGCCGAAGCGGCCGGGCTACCCTCTGACGGGCTGACCTTTCCTCTGAGACGACGAGGAGATAGACTTCTACCAGTAGAAGCGTAGAGCGGGATGCAAACCACGCATAGACAACCAGAGAAGTGGACTTTGCGTTCGTCAAATTCATCACTGGTCAACAAATTACCACATCTCATTCTCATATGCTAGTCCAATGCCTACATATACCTAGCCAGTCGTAGAATGGGCTATGAAACGGTCACTGAATGTTAGCATACTGACTTCCGCGTTATACCGCCCTGTACTAGGGGGACGAGAAAAGGATCATATGTCCCCATAAGCCAAAATTGGATCGGGTGCCAGTGTGCTGGATGAATAATTCTGTTGTTTAGGTGCTTCAGTTTCAACCTCGATTTCTAGGGACTAAAAGGCTTGTTTGTCTGCGCAGGCCACGCACGGCTTATTTTTTCACGAGCCAGGATCTGGGTTTGAGAAATGTGTATGTATGTAACCACTTTCAGTAATCGCCCCAGTTGCGAACTGACTAGACGTATGGATCTCCATCAACTAGGACAATAAAGTTTTAGTATTATAGCTAATTTGTTATAGCAGATCACTTCACTCTCCGTAGATTACATTTAACTTAACTTCTTTAAAAAATTTTTGGAAAAAAAAAAATAAAAAAAAAAAAAAACGTAAAATTAAACGTCTACCAATCTCTCCACTGAGAGACTAAAAATCAAATCTCGCACCAATAAAAAAATTTCGGATCATATATTTTTTGCTGAAACTCTAAATTTTCTTTCTTTATTATTATTAAGTTACACATAGCAATCGAATCAATTATGAAACAGCAAGCTTCTCGAATTGAGCAAAATGAAAACATGGCACTACACGCATTGAGCTGCACCTCTATCACTATAACGTACCCTATGAACCTCCTACTCCTCAAAGTCTTCGGTCACTGAACATCGTTCAATTATTCGATTCTATGGCATAACCACGTTTTGGTCCTCTCGTTTTTGACTTGGATGTCTTCGTGTGCCATACGAGAATCTCCTTCGGATAATCCTTGTATCCAAACGGCTCAAGATCTTCTTTTCTGAATCCAAACTGCGAGAGGAAACACGATTCTGGGCCTTGCTTGTAGGTTTTTGCGCAGTTTTGGTTGAAAGAGGCACTGAAAACAATAGAAAAGCTGTTTCACTGTGTCCTTGGCTCAAAATCAAAAATACATACTCGCGAGCTCTGAATAGTTCTCTGATGTTGATCGCAAATCCAGCCATATCGGTGGCGAATGGCCTACCAGGAGCAAACATCACGTCCCATGCGATTACTTTGCCTTTGGAAGACACGTGGGGAGCTTCAACCCATGCGCCTCCCTACCAATCCTAAAATTTGATGTATTGAATACACGACAAGAATGTGCGGAGAAAAACCAATTTACTTGATAGAAATTTGCTCTGCTGAAAAAGACCATATTGAACTTAGTGTGAGGAGATCTTTCCTTCGTAACGGCAAGCCCTGGAAATATAACTCGGTCGTGTAAGGGCGCTCATAATGCGTCAAGGTAAGGAATGATGAGAAGAAAGAAAAAGAAAAAAGGTCCCCGACTCTTTAGGGCAGCCGTCTCTCCAACGCTAACAACGTCTGTCTCTGCTAAGACAGCGGAAACGCTGCTGCGAGTGTTAGAAAAGCTGTGGCTGTGCCGCGCTGATAGCCCTCGCGGGGTAGGACAATGCAATCGGCGAGGGCATATTCTTCGCTGCGAATTGCCAGTCCTCCACACTAGATGAGTTTTCCTCTCCTCAACTGTGGATTTGTCGTGAAATCCTTCTTTAATGCTACCCAAGTGAGCGAGCCTATTATCAATCTGGTGTCAAGGACTTGCAAACTCTTTAAAAGAAAACAGGCCAGAATTGTTCATAAAATTATTTTCAGGCAAAGCTTGAATAAAAGGTGCCCATATCAACAAGCCCTTACATACTCACAGTTTGATTGCGATATCAAAGAACAAATACTCTTTTGCAGTACTCTATCTCAAGGAGAGTTTTGAACGATATTTTACGGTGCTTATCTTGCACCGGCCAAAAATCTTTCATCTTTGCACCAATTCTTTGGTTTTGTTCTTTTACAGGCCAACAAAAAAGAGACAATGACAGCTGCACCCAGGCCCCAAAATTTAGATTTTCAAGATGTTTTTTACAACATGGAATTCTCCTTCAAAGTAAGCTAAATTCGCAATTGAATGACCGCATGAGGTCGGAATTCCTGTTACGCTAGGAGCGAAGGTCATTGCGGCTGTGTTCACTCACACTCCTGCTTGTAGCGTTAGCCCCACTACAGGAAAAGGAACGAAGCATTCGACACTGATTGATAATTCCTACTGGGATGCGCCGTGCAGTCCACTTCCATTCAGGATCGTAGCGGCAGCGAAGATAGCGACTTTCATTTTAGCCGCAATGACTTTCAATCTTAACGAAGAGACAGCGCATAAGATAGCTCGCTGTGGCCAGCCTGAAGTACTTGTTTACGTTTTTATTTTCCCGAGCAAGTCTCATACAGGATCACGAGGACCACAGATATAAGACTGTTTCCACGGACGACATGCGAACAGGTACAGGGTTTATACTCGCTTCGGCGATATATGCAGCCGCCACTTACTCCGACAGCCTCCGAAAATCTCTGTATGCTATACGAAGTTGCGAATGAGCTTTACAGAAGAAAAAATGGAGAGCGACTGGTTACGAACCGACCGCCCACACTCCTATCCTCATCACTTTTCGGATGTAGTCGTTGAATAGCCGAATGTCATATGTGTTGTCGTCATCGGCGAAGTACAGAACGGCGCTGCGATTCTTGTCATAGTTCTCTCTCACGTATTGCAGAGCAACATTGCGATGTGTCCAGCCTCGTCCTGTAAATGCATCAGTAACAAACAACGAACCTCACTGGAACTGCTGATTGATGGCATACTGGGCATTCCAGTGGATGATGTGGTTGCGAGGTAGATGTGTGGCACGCCACTTCGTTGGAGAATTCGCTGACAGCTGGCACTGTCGCTTCGCCATCTTCGACAACTATCCAGTGAAGTCGTGACACATGCGAAAGGGTCTGCGATAACCGAAAACGACTGGCCTTGAAAAACGCAGAACAACCAGAAAGTAAGCAATTTGCCGGTACTGCAGAAATGGTTAGACCAAGGCAGAAAAATCACCTGATCATGTCGGCGAGCCTTTCTGGTCTTTTATGTGTGGGCGTAACTACGATAATCGTAGTCAGATTTGAAGGTTCCCTCATCTGTTTGTCGGACTCCTTGCTATTTTTGTTGGAATTCAGAGGATCGATTAAGAGAACGAAGATGACAATAAGCACAACCACAAGAGCGAGACGATGCGAGGAACAAGGGTGACCCATCTCGCGCACATGCGTTCGCCTCCACTTTGATGTGGGCCAGCCACCTATCCACTTAGCGATGGTTTTTTCTGGAATGGAACAGCATGGTTACTTTGAATAGATCATGCTGAATTAAACCCGAAAATCTCGAACATCGCCTTTGAGAAAACGATACTGACAGAGCAATACATATTCATCAAAACTGGGGACGAATCCACCGATGTATACGAGGGCGACATGAGCATTAAACAAACGGACAGAATACGCCGTGCCTCTTCTTTGATAGAAAAAATGGTAGTTAGATTTTTGCGCAATGTTATTGACCTCTAAGCTTCCAGCTTCCTCACAAAGACGCCGCTGTTCCACATGGAACAATGGCACGTTGGCGAACACAACCAGTTTTTCCTTTTCTCGTGGCGCCTTCCCTCGAAAAAATAGCAAATTCCAAGTGAAACTCTACGTTTGGTTAGGAGGTAGGTCGCTCTGTTGTCCATCCAGAGCTAACAGCGACTGTTTGGATTAAACCACCATTGGAGTGGATTCGCTGAGAAAAACGAAAACTCATTTCAAGTGCACTTTTGATGAGGACCGCTGTATGCCCTACATCTCGCACATTCTGCTCACATCCTAGGCAATTTATGGATATGTGATCGTCCACCCTTGCGCCTAGGAAAGGATGTCCATACCCTAGTTCAGGACCATTTCCTTGGACCACAGCAGGCCGAAATCTGAAAGCACCTTAGGAGTACTTCCACACTACACCGGTCCTTATCAGAAGTAATTTTAAATGAATCGATTACGTGTCATGAAAACTCTTATCTTTATCTAGTATTGGAGAGCACAACTGAGTTGCCTCGCGAACTGAAGTTTCACCACAAAGCCATACACATAAACCATTGGTCGATGCCAAAATCTGAAGTCGTTGTTGAGCATTTTTATCTCTACAAATCTTCTCGATTTTGTGTTGATATTGAGAGCCTAGTGTTTGAAAATCAACACTAAATAGTGAATATGCTATAGCTACCTCTTTGAGCAAGCTGTAGCGAAATCGCTGCCACAATCGCCAATTGTTTGTGATAACCAGCCTAACACCAGCAAGGAGATGATCGTGTCGATCAAGGTGGTCTTATATCGACACCCTAATTGAGCGGGAAAAGAGGGTATATAAGGCAGCTTGGAGGCTTAACAGGAACTTCTACGAGTCGGGTCACCACCTAAT
>MU872144.1:0-13217 GCA_036418205.1 Ostertagia ostertagi | reverse complement strand
TTTTCGGCAAACTACAATGATATTTTCGGCAAAAGATTTCGTTCTAACTTAGCGAACTATTTTTCATGGAAAGTTTTTTCTTTGTATCAAAATTATGTGGACACTTTTTGAAAAACGGCAATATCTTCAAAATCTGAAATCGGTAGGCCTACCAAAGTTTCTAGTAAGTTGAGCCATTCTGTTTGGCATGCTATGAATGGGGTCTGGATACATGTCTTGCAGATCTGTTCCCAACTAGCAAATTTCACCGACGTGTTAGGTCACTTGTGATATTACTCTTTTGTTCAATGACGTAGAGACCGCGAACCACGATACCTCTACGTTTTCAATAAGGATGAAGTCTGAGGAATACGCTAGCCGACTTGCCAATCAAAGCCGTTGCGTTTAGCATTTTTCCAAATGGAATGGTGTCAGGGACCTCCCCTGCAAAACAAGTGATTTGCAACCATGACTTTTCGAAAAAGGTTGTAGCCGGGACTCAAGCACCTCATTATAATCCTAGTCGTCTACCTGACATGTTGGCAAGCCAAACTTCAATGTCCCCCTCCTTTTGGAACCACCCCAGACCTTTGATGAACATCTTCCGAATTGTCTCTTCGAGCACATCTGCGGGTCCGACCAAAGTCTCTCCAAAAACCTCAAGACCCACCCGAATAGTAAGGAATAAGCTTCTTTCTGCCAGTCGAGTTGGTCTATGAGAGAAATTTCCACAGAAAGTCTTTTATACTAATTTTACCATTTCCACGAAAGCACTGTCTGTGTGGGTTCAAAGTATCATGTTGTGATCCTTTTTTGAGTGGGAATTCCAACCTTGCCAACCTGAACCCGCATTCATATACAAAGCCTTCTTCATCTTCTTTCGTGTCGTGTGCTCAATTGATTGAATGAGACACCGATTGGTCTTTTTTAAGATCGGGAAGATCATTTATGCGTAAAGTTGAGTAGTACGAAAAGAATAATTTGAGAAAATTAAGGCTATTCTTCTCCTGTTTTGAACAAGTAGCGATTGAGAACAACCCTCAGTCAAGGTCGAGAGCTTAGCATCAGGATTTCGGATTTCTCTCCAAACCTACGAGGACGCATGACTGGTTGACGTGCTATTTCGCAATAGGAAGGTTCAGAAGCATGGGGATCCCATTTCTGTGCTCGGTCTTCTTCAGAAAAACGCTTGCCGTGAAGAGGAATGATGCCAGAATAAGTAACGAAAGGAGAAGTAAAAATAGGTTAGGAAATCGATGCAAAAACTTCATCTGCCTCAGGGTGTCCACATAATTTTGATACAAAGAAAAAACTTTCCATGAAAAATAGTTCGCTAAGTTAGAACGAAATCTTTTGCCGAAAATGTCATTGTAGGTTATCGACCACTAGGAGTTGAATGGTGAAGGTTTCATAACACAAAAAGCCTTTAGCTGACTCCTGAGAATCGATTCTAGGGTGTCCACATACTTTTGGTACGCACTGTATTCAAGCAAGGAGAATCGGCCAACAAATCTCACTCATTGTTTGCAAAACATTGAGCAGTAACACTTAGTCTCTGATGCACTTTCAGCTATGGTTTCAGCTCTTCCAAGACTGAGGTAAAGGACCTGCGACGAAGATCGTGGATTTTGACCTCTAGCTCTAGATGACGGAGAAATAAAGAAAGCCAACGAATTGAGTCCTCGACAAACCGCACAAAACTTGCATGGAGATTCAGTTGTGTCAACAGAAAAAGTTCCTACGTGCGACTGTTAAGGCCTTTCAGGATAGAAAATGGGTTCGGCCTATTCTGAGCGACGCGAGCAAGCAGTACTGGTTGCCAATACTGGAACTTCGCTCCATAACTTCAAGAGGAAAAAGGTTCTTGACTTCGTGTTGACCGCATTTTACAAAGAGATGTTTCCCAATAACAACGCGAGAAGATGACCGTGGTTGGCGGCTGATGGGCAGCTGAGGGCCTCTCCGAAACCGGACATCCACTGAGAAAAAGTCGTGCTACGGTGTGGTGGAACAGTATAAGACTGGCTTACTATGGAGAGCTGATTGTGGGTCAGACAGTTACAGCTGAAGCCTGCGCACAACAGCCCGCCCAGAGCTCTGCGTCGTCAAGGGTGAATTCGGCCAATGTAAAACTATTACCATAACGGAAGACCACATGTCGTGAAAATCACGCAACAAGAAATCGAGGAGTTGGGCTGGGACGTTCTACCTCCAGCGCCATATAGCCCAGGTCTGGCGCCGTCCGACTATCACTGACCCAGGTCAGCGCAACACTCCTTAGCAGCAAACCAATTCGATAACCGCGACGACGTCAAAATTTGAGTGCCCAACTTCTTCGAGTCGAACCAGAAAGAGTTCTACGCGGTAGCCATCCATGCTCTGCGTAACAAAAGGTGATGAACTTGTGACACAGGTGAAGAAGATGTTCCAGGTTGATGTGCTTCATTATTAATTTTATCCTTCTATTTTATAAAGCGCTAACTTTGTGTGTCGGTTTGTATGTCTGTATGTGTGTGTATGTATGTATGTATGTGTATGTATGTACTGTGTGTCCGTCCGCAAAATGAAAAAGGAGCTGCTATGAAGCGACCAAGTCAAGATCTGAAGTCTAATTGAGTTCTACATCTCACGGAAAAAGTGGCATGTCGCTCTACCCACGTTCCAGTTAAGAATCCCACCAAACAATGTGCTTTAGTTCACAGTGTATGAGGTCCGACTTAAAAATCCTAAAATTATTTTATAATCAACACATGTCAATAAAAACGACGTTAATATAGGAATTCAAAGCTACTCATCGAATAACTAATTTATCATGTGGATTTGAGAGCTATTTTGCCGAATTCGCTTTGGAATTCGGAAGTTTCCAAACTTTTGACGCGCCATTTCTTATAAAAATTCGTATTTTTCAAATGCGATTTCAGTTTTCAAAAAATCATGTTACCCATCGTAATCTACACTAGATTCTGAATATAATATGTGAATTCGGGGCAATTTCATTGTCTATCGGCTACGCTAGATCAAAAATAAAAAAGTTTCCAAACTTCTGACCGCTACTGTATGTTTCCATCCTTCCTCACGTAACACATACAGTAGCAGTCAAAAGTTTGAAATTTTCTGACCACAGTAGCCAATATACAATGAAATCGCTAATGAAACCCCCCTTCAAAAAGCGAGAAAGTGTTGGGTGCAGACCATGCGCCACAAGTGACGGTGGTTCACAAAATGTTAATGTTTTATGCCATTGAAATGATTATCCTGTTGCAGCTGTATTCTATTGATTGTCACTATTCCCAATTATAAAGCTAAGTCAGCAAAACAGCTCTGAATTCAAATGAAAAATAGCAGTTGGTTGAGTTACTGAAAAATTCTATGCTAACATAATTTTATTGTTGACTAGAACATAATTTCAGGACTTTCAATTCGAACCTACAACCCTGTCTGAATTAAATTGTCCAGTGGGATTCTCTACTGGAATTTGGGTTGTACAACATGCCAGCTCTTCCCTGGGGGTAGAACTGAGTTAGAGTTAAAATTTTGCTTGGTCGCTTCATAACAGCTCTTTTCCAGGGTTTAGGAAAGCGGTAATGGGGAGGTAGGCTGCATCGAATCGTTGTCATGACTGAGAACCCTATTTTTCGGCTAATCGTGACTATCGAAGGGAAGCGTTGTATTCTTCAGACGATTTCGTATTCAGCTCGACCCACAATTCGTCGGATACTAAGAACTGCCTTTCGCAGTCAACCCTCACGTGTGCCATTCGTAGACGAAATAAACTTAAACTCAAACTGGGGAATTGCCGAATGGCCGGACACATACTCGTCTACGACTCTACTTCCACTATTTCTAATTGGTGGGGTCTCATACCTAAGATGAGATCTTCTGATTCTGACAGATCACTTTCAATAGTTCACAACATTACAATGCGCGTCAATTGTATATGCCACCCCCTGATGATTTTTTAGTTTTCTGAATTATTTGGAAATGTCGTAAAGCGACATAGCAACCATCGTTTTTAGCGTGTCGGAAAGCTAAGAGTGATGTTGTTTAATTTTGGTTAAAGCAACAATCCAAGAACGAATTCGCGGGCTAAAACCACCGATAATGAACTGTAGGTGAAATGTTGACCAATAATGAAAGAAAATTAGAAAAAAGACGTCGAGCAGGGACTCAAAGAGGGACTTCCCTCCGGGACTTGGTGGTGGAGGAGTACGCGTGCTGGACGAGCTGTCTGAACACGCCCGCAGTAAATGCGCTCTAATTGCAATTGCTGGCAAGCAACCAGCTACTGCTAGCTACTCGCCAGCAATCACAATTGGGCGCAATAATGAAATCGATTCATGTTTTGAAAGAAGAAGGTAGAAGGAGAAAACGTAGAAATCCAGCGAAGTCGGCATCACAACATCGATTACTTTAAGGGATCGACCATAAATAGTCCCGCTGGTCCCGAAACGACCGCCAATCAACTACGCGCTCTTCACAGCAGCAAGGGGGCGGCTCCACCGAGGCTCGGTAGACCCGCCCTTTTCGAAGAAGTTCGAGCCCTTCCTACGCATTTCAAAGGTAAGTTTTCAATTCAGTGACAGTTCGTGTGAACTTCACTTGGGCTGGCGCATGCTTCCACATCTCAGGATTGATGGTTGCAACCCTCCTTGGACTGTTGCTTTAACGCGTTGATTTCAATTGCTCTGTTCTTTTAAAGAGAACCAGTTTTGCTCCGCTCGCTATCGCGCGCATAACATGGTAGGCTTCAGCGAAACTGGAGGACTTAAGGAACATCTGGTGATCTACTCCACAAAGCAGCTCACTATGGATATGTCAGTGGAGTGACCTGAGGTTGGAGGATCGTCACTTTCATTGAAGTCCATCATACATGCGCGTGAATGCGAAGCTGAGTCGGTATATTTATCACAACTCGTAAACACCTAGCATTTTTCTTGAATCCTGACAATTTAGCGGTGATTAGAGTTTTGCTGTTAGCCTTAGAATGAAAATGAAATATGCTCCTTATAAAAAGTGAGATCTGATGCTTATCTTTGCTTTACATTCACACTTTCGCAAATTCCTAAAGTTGAGCGGTTTAATGAGTTTGGCTTCGCTCGCTACCGCGCGTCAAAGTACATAGGCGGTAACAAAAATGAGCACAGCCGGGCCCTTGTGTTGAACAGCACTCATGCTTTTGATGGATCTGAGAGATGTTATCAACGAAGGTGACTATACTGCTGGTGATAAAGCAATTTTACGGGAGCTCGTCAACCCCACAAACGTCCATCATTTTTCGGAAACTAACATGGTCTAGCGGCCGAATAAGCTCAGATAACTAATACCTTTGTTGAAGTTGCACGATAGTTGTTTACGCTATCAGGACTATGCATGGACAACTATCATGCTTTGGATGTTGAGATATTCTAGCGGTTGCAATTCTTACGTCCATTGTTACGTCTATGGCATTGAAAGAGAAGCACCAACACCCATTATGCACAAACACCGACCATCCCAGAAAGCTCGGAAAGATTAGCGGTCTAAGCAATCTCGATGGCAACGACGAAATCGCAAACTAAATAGTATTTTTCGTCAATACGCGGGGCATCAGATGCGGAAGGCAGTCAAAGGCGCCACACTCGCGACGTCGGGTAAATCTGGCCTCTGGTCACTAACCCGCTCACACTTACAAGCCTTATCCGGCGCCTAATGTGTAATTAGTCGCTTGGAGTAAAACTACTTGCTCGTCTCCCCCGCAGTATTGTTGCCGCACCCGTATCGCATCCATGCTACGAATTACAAAACCCTAAGACGAATGCGGTGCTCCGCGCTATGCAATATTCGGGACATGCAATCAAGGCAAATGCTATCCTTTTTTGATACTTAACGCGCTTTACTCACTTTCAGTTCAGGTGTTATCGCTTTTTGTCCCCCACCCAGTATGTTCCCGTCCCACCCCTGTATCATATCTTGAAATCAACTCCTGACGACCTCTGGCTACCCGCGCTATGAATTTCGCGACACTTGCGTTCTAGCGCCTTTTATCAGCCCTTATCAGGTGTTATCGCTTTTTGTCCCCACCAAATATGTTCCCGTCCCACCCCCTATATCATATCTTGAAACCAACTCCTGACGACCACTGGTGCCCGCGCTATGAATTTCGCGACACTTGCGTTCTAGCGCCTTTTATCAGCCCTTATCAGGTGTTATCGCTTTTTGTCCCCCACCCAGTATGTTCCCGTCCCACCCCTGTACCATATCTTGAAATCAACTCCTGATGACTTCTGCTACCCGCGCTATGAATTTGCGACACTTGCGTTCCAGCGCTTCTTATCAGCCCTTATCAATCGTTATCAGTTTCTGGCACCCACCAACAATGTCCCCGTCCCACCCCACATAACACTTGTAAGTATGGTTGCTCTGGTGTCAACGCGAGCCAGGCAACGGAATCGACGACTTCAGCGTTCTGGCGCGCCTTATCGGCCCTTATCAATCGTTATCAGTTTCTGGCACCCACCAACAATGTCCCCGTCCCACCCCACATAACACTTGTAAGTATGGTTGCTCTGGTGTCAACGCGAGCCAGGCAACGGAATCGACGACTTCAGCGTTCTGCGCGCCTTATCGGCCCTTATCAATCGTTATCAGTTTCTGGCACCCACCAACAATGTCCCCGTCCCACCCCACATAACACTTGTAAGTATGGTTGCTCTGGTGTCAACGCGAGCCAGGCAACGGAATCGACGACTTTGCGTTCTGGCGCGCCTTATCAGCCCTTATCAATCGCTATCGCTTTCTACCCACCAATAATATCCCTTTTATATTAGTATCATTATCAGTTCCTATCACGTACCACTTGTGTCCCCATCCCACCCCCTATAACATATGTAAGAACCACTGCGCTATCGTTACTGTGACTCGAGCTATGAATTTCCGGTCAAAACACACACACACACACCAACAGACACACGCTAGCCGCTTATATATAGTAGGATGGGCTGCGTCAATTGCTTATGCCATCCTAAAGTTTCTTCAGAGTCTCTCATGTCTCTAACGCTATTCAGCTACGGTGTGCATGTAATACAAATGAGGAAATCCTCCACTTATGCAATGCACACAAATGGTGAAGCATTTATAACTAATTAGTTCGGAATATTAGCCCTATACTGGACGGTAGCAGCATGAAAACGCTTTATCAGAGAAAGTGCTGTGTGCTCACTCTTGCGATCGCTCCTGCTGCTTATTAGAACTCATCGAGGAGTGTATCCAGGCAAAACTGGGGAAATTGAAGTGCTCAAGGAGCTCTTAAATTCTCATTTTCCCGCTTCGAATCCGTGGTCAACTTTATTTGTGGTCTTGGCTCCCTGCGAAGCTCGAAGCGTTCACGCTCACAAAGTCTCTTTTAGAGAGAACATGACTCGTACCTACTACCCGTCTGGTACCCATCACTGAACTCGATCGAAGTTTTCTTATCAAGGCGATGCAATGATGGCCCATGCCACCACTTCGGTGTCCCGTTCAAGTTACAACTGGCCCATGTCATCATTTTCGCTCGCTCGGTAAGAAACGCTCGGTAAAAATTTTCCAGAGAGAATCCGACAAAGTTCGGCAATGGGTACTACGCGGATTGTGAGTGCAACTCATATTCTCTCTGAACAGAGAGTTTGTGAGCGTGAACGCTTCGAGCCGAGATCACAAATAAAGTTGACCACGGATTTGAAGCGGGAAAATGTGAATTTAAGAGCTCCTTGAGCACTTCAATTTCCCCAGTTTTGCCTGGATACACTCCTCGATGAGTTCTACAATAAGCAGCAGGAGCGATCGCAAGAGTGAGCACACAGCACTTTCTCTGATAAAGCGTTTTCATGCTGCTACCGTCCAGTATAAGGGCTAATATTCCGAACTATTAGTTATAAATGCTCCACCATTTGTGTGCATTGCATAAGTGGAGGATTTCCTCATTTGTACTACATGCACACCGTAGCTGAATAGCGTTAGAGACATGAGAAATTCTGAAGAAACTTTAGGATGGCATAAGCAATTGACGCGGCCCATTTTCTTCAAAAGAACAGAGCAATTCAAATCCACGCGTTAACCAAAATCAAACAACACCATTCTTAGTTTTCCGACACACCGAAAATGATGATTGCTATGCCGATTTGTGAAATTTCCAAATCACCTGTATCACCTGTATCACCTGTCGTCCCGTTGATCGTCGATTTGCTCGAGCGGGCGCCAGCAACGTCTCCATTCGTCCCTGTCGCGTGCTAGAGTGGTCCAGTGGATCCTCCTCGCTCGAGGGACACGAAGTCCTTCATTCCTTTCGTTCAGAGCTTTCGTGAAGAAGTCTGACCATCGGGCCGGCGGTCGTCCAGGTGTTCGTTTGACGTCCCGAGGGATCCAGTCGGTAACCGCTCTGGTCCAACGGTCATCGCAAAATCGCATGACGTGTCCGGCCCACCTTATCTTCGATTCCTTGGCGAAAACGGCAGCGTCCCTGATCTTCGATCGTTGGCGTAGTTCGGAACTCCGGATTCCCCTCTGCACTTGCGTGTATAGGGTTACTCCTAGCATCGTCCTCTCGACAGCGCGTTGGATAACGCTGACCGCATGCTCGTCCTGCCTGCGCAGAGTCCAAGTCTCTGAGGCGTAGGTTAGGGCAGGAAGGACAGCGGAATCGAAGAGGTGGGCACGGAGCCGGATGTTCTTCGTCTTCTTCACTACTCCCTCGATGTTCTTGTACGCTCCCCAAGCCGCTCGTTTCCTCCTGCTCAGCTCTGGAGCTAGATCGTTCATCATATTGATTTCCCGACCTAGGTACACGTAGCTGGAGCATTCGGTGATGTTCGTTCCGTTGAGCGTGAATGGGGCATCAGGAACCAATCCGTTTCTCATAAACATCGTCTTCGTTAGGTTCAGCTGCAGACCAACCTTACCACAGGCGCAGTCGAAATCAGCCAGCATTCGCTCCGCTTGCTCGATGTTCGGCGTTATAAGAACGATGTCGTCAGCAAAACGAAGGTGGTGTAGTTGCCGGCCGTCGACCTTCACTCCCATGTCTTCCCATTCCAGTTGACGCATGACGTTCTCGAGAGCGGCGCTGAAGAGTTTGGGCGAGATGGTGTCGCCCTGTCGAACCCCTCTCTTGACGTCGATGATGACCTCCTTGTAGAATGGTGAGATTCTGGTCGTAAAGTTGCTGTAGAGCTCACGAAGAATCTTGATGTACTGAGTAGGGACGCCCTGGTTGCCCAAGGCTTCGATGACCGCTTCTGTCTCCACAGAGTCGAAGGCCTTCTTCAAGTCGATGAACGTGAGACAAAGCGGCATCTTGTACTCTCGTGAAACTTCAATGAGTCTCGTAACCGTGTGGATATGGTCGATCGTGCTGAACCCTCTTCGGAACCCTGCTTGCTCGCATGGCTGTCCTTCATCTAGTATTCTGCCGATCCTGTTAAGGATGACTCGAGTGAATAGCTTGTAGATTACAGACAGCAGGCAGATTGGGCGATAGTTGCCAATGTCGTCCAAGTCTCCCTTCTTGTACAGCAACACGGTCCTGCTGGTTTTCCACGGAGTGGGTACCTTGCATTCCGACAGGTAGCGCGTGAAGAGTCGAGCCAGAGTTTTGATGATAACTGGCGGTGCATTCTTCAGATGTTCCGGTTTGACCCTGTCGAGACCGGGTGCTGTACGATTCTTCACCGACTTGATGGCGTGTCGGACTTCGGAAGAGAGAACTGAGGGGACGACGTATCCATCCTGTTGCAGTTGATAAGTAGGCAGATGGACATGGCTATCGAAGAGATCCGAGTAGAAGTCGTGGATGACTTTCTCCATTGCCCTTCGGGATGCAGTAACTGTTCCATCCGGACGTCGGAGGCAGGTCATCTTGGTCTTGTAGCTGGCAAAGCTTCGGCGGGCATTGCGGATGCTCCTCCCAGCCTCTGCTGCTTCAGCTAATACTGCTGCTCTTCGCTCCTTGAGATCTTCCTTTATCGCCTCTCTGCATAGCTTCGCAAGCTCGGACGTGAGTCGGTGATTGCCTGCTCCACGCTGGCGTATCAGTTCGAGAGTTTCCGGAGACAGACGTCCCTTGGTGACTTTCAAACTCTCTGCCTTCCTGCCACAATCGTGAAGATGTTCAACGAGCCGATAGTACTCCTCGTCGATGTTTTCGATGACGGAATCCTCCCATAAGCTGACGAGGGAAGCGAAGTGGTCCCAGTTGATGACTGTCCTGGGGCTTCGCTTCCTGAACTTTGCTGCTCTCTCAACACGCATCGAGAAGTGGAATCTTGCGCGGAGGAGACGATGGTCCGATCCCGTGTAGAACTTTGGAACAACAGCGACGTCGGTCAGGCAAAACCTTCGATTGAAGATGATGTGGTCTATCTCGTTATGGAACTGTCCATCAGGTGACTCCCAAGTCCAACGAAGGTGAGGGGCCTGGAACTGTGAGTTACCATGGATGGTGTTGGTCGACATGATAAACTCCGACAGTCTCTCACCCTGCTCATTCCATTCCATTCCGTGAGTACCGATGTGAAGTTCTTCAGCCGTTCTTCTTGGGCCAATCTTGGCGTTGAAGTCGCCGACGATGACCTTGAAGAAGGTATGATCTTCCTGTAGAACTTCTCCAATTCCATATAAAATGCTTCGTGTTCCTCCTCGTCGTAGCTGGATGTTGGTGCGTAGGCGACGAAGATTGTCAAAGCAGGAGTTGAACCACATCTTCTCAATCTCAAACGTCCGATTCGGGTCGTAAGGCTTTCGTACGAATCGATGTTTATGGCCAAGTGCGTGTTGACGAGGACACCCACACCGCCAACGCCTCTGCTGTCGCATGTTCCAAGGAACAGTTCTTCTCCAGTATCGAAAACGGCGTGTAGCGGGCGGTGCCTTCTCGTCTCGGTCAGTCCGATGACGTCGTACTTGATCTTCCTGGCCTGCATCATCAGATCTTCGATGTGAGCTTCGGATGCAAGCGTTCGTGCGTTGAAAGTACAGATCGCCATCTTAGTCCTTCTTCGTTTAGGCAGCCTATCCGGGCCCTGAGATTCTAGCAGCCTCTCCCGAGCGGTCCTACCCAACGCTGCCGTATTGGGGGCTCCCTCAGGTTCAGGGGAATGAGGCCCATCCATATTGCTGTTTTCGGCATATTGAAGGCACACGAGTAGCTTGCCAGGCTCTGTCGTGTGGGCTAGGATAGACCTCCAGGTAGTTAGCCACGCTATCCTGGAGCGGAACAAGGGGCTTATTTTTTGGAGGCGGCCCCGAATCGCCTCCCATGTACTTCCCAGTCACTTGAATGCAAGCTTTTGGCTGTGCCGACATGCAGGATACCAACCGCACGCACCACACACGCAAGCATGCATGGATGCGCCTGAGTGGAGACAGCTGGTATGAATCAACACAGCACTACAGAAACAGGGAGTCCATCCCCTGAATCCACCTGCGTCTCAGGGCAAGTACATGGTGGCTTTTGGTCCGCGATTTACCCCCTATCCGCCACCTGGGGTCGCGCCACGTAGCCTCGCCACCAACCGGCTCGAGATCTTTCAGTGAGAGAGGACCCTCAGTGAAAGAGATCCGTGGAATTTCCAAATAAGTCAGAAAACTGAAAAAATCAGGGGGTGGCATATACAATTGACGCGCACTGTAGTTCCAGAGGTTGTCTCATTTCTAACGGCTATATAAAGACCTTCTAAGCATAGTGCCGCTCATTATATTAGGTTGACAAAATTGAAATGTCGCTTCCGTTTGTGCCTTTGTTTCTCAGCATAAACACAATCTCTTAGGATGGGAGACCATTCATTCGAGAGAGCGATTCAGCACGCATATCGAAACCTTAGTGCTCCATTGATCGGACGTTCTTCGAGCCAGAACTTTTGCTCAAAGATGACCGATCAGAAATCATCGTCGGAGCGTATATACAGTGCGTACCAAAAGTATGTGGACACCCTGGAATCGATTCTCAGGGGTCAGCTAAAGGCTTTTATGTCATGAAACCTTCCACCATTCAACTCCTAGTGGTCGCGTTATTGGAGTCGAGTAAGCATAAGAAGAATGATCATTCACAAAAAAGTATCTCACAAGAAATTGGTCCTCCTCAAATACTTCGAAGGGTGGTTGGCACGTCCCGTACCCCCAACATTCCCAACTAAGAGACAACTTTTTCTGGTTTTTTCCTAATCATATGAAAGTCCAAGTGCAGCCCAACATCGGCCGCGACCTGGTGAATATTACGGATGATGTCCCAACAAGAAGCCATTGTTGGGCTTCAAGAGCAGGATGGCCCAACTGGCTTCCGCACACTAACGGCTAACATGGACCGAAGGCGAGAGGTGAAACTTTGTCCTCAGCGACGAATGAGATTTCTATCTTCCTAGAAATAATGTTGTGGACCCTGTGAAGTGTTTTGTCAAATGGGAACCTCATTTTGAGTATGAGATTCCAACAGTCAGAAATAGTGGAAGTATTGTCATGGATGAAGATGTGTCCGACCATTCGGCGATTCCCCAGTTCTAGGTATCCAGCGAAATGTGGGTTGGGCTAAGTACAAGTATAGTCTGTAGAATACAATGCTTACCTTCGATAGTCAGAACTAGCCGGAAAAGATGGGTTTTCTATTACGGAAATAACCCGATGCAGGCCTACCTCCCCACTGCCGCCTTCCTCAACCCAGAAAAAAAGAGGAGCTGCTATGAAGCGACCAAGTCAAGATCTGAAGTCTAATTGAGTCCTACATCTCACGGAAAAAGTGGCAAGTCGCTCTACCCACGTTCCAGTTAAAGGAATCTTGCGCGGAAAATTCTTGCACTCTTTCCTAACATGAATATGTCAGTTGTGATCACTGGAAATAGCACACAAAGTTTCACGCATGAAGATTCGGTTTCTGAAGAGAAACAAACGTACAAAAACTACACGTTATGGACCATCGAAGGACCAGGAGGCAGAGCCAGGCGAGGCATGGAAAGAAGACGGCGTTTGGCCGGCTACGTACCAGGCGACGCAATGAGAGAATCGGGTTAAAGCGCGCGATTTCGGAGAGTGGAGACAAATCGATCGATGGAATAGGATGGAGTAGAAGTGTAAGATGTGAATGCAACGAAGCAGAAGGCCAGAAAGAGCTTCTAGTGAATGCACTCCAAGAACCAAGTTTGAGCATCCCCGTCGCCAGCATTCGTGAAAGACGTCCGTGGGCAATTCGAACGCGTAGCAGCCTTTTGAGTTTCGAATTTCTAGTCAAAACGGTG
>MU872143.1:0-17910 GCA_036418205.1 Ostertagia ostertagi | reverse complement strand
CCCTCACCTCGATAAGCCTCCTTGAGACGTTTTTGTTGTCGAGCGAGACGTAGTTGGCGATAAAAACGTCGAGCCCTCTCACTTCGCTGACGTGAATCATCAACGACGTCAGATCGAAGTCTTCGACTCGCCATTTGTCGTCCCCATCCACCATCGGCCACGCACCGTAACTCTGAAGGAGCTGGTCGAAATTTGTATAAGAGCCAAAAAATGCTAGAGGTAACATACCCTTATGGTTTGCAGCATCCTTTTAGAGCCTATCCTATTCAACTCTTCCTTGTCCATGCATTTGCGATACATAGACTTCAAAGTGTTCATAGACCTCGAAGTGAAGATCTCTGGCGATTCGAAGACATCTGAAGTTTGGGACTACGACACTGATAAAAGGAGTGGCTCATGGGGTCTGCTGCTTGCTGGAATTTAGAGCCAAGTCGTTACCTCGCATCTGTTCCTGGACCTTGTCAGAAAGCACTCCGAATTGCGAGTAGCTGGTTTTGTGGTTAGGAATCGGATGCGCAGTTATCCATCTCCCACAAGTGAACTCGAAAAAATCCACGCACGGATCGGCCTGGAACTTTCACTGATTAGTCTCCGTGTCAGCAGTTTCATAAGAATTTTTAGATTATAAAGCCCTATGTACTTCTTGAGTGCGAAATGCTTGAAGGGCGCAAGGACAGTGAGCGAAAATCTGCCGTCAAAAAGGCTGGATAGTTCACCAATCTTACTCCATCATTGTTTCGTATTGCCATGATCGCAATAAACCCTCTAAATGCGGCATAATACAGCGACTGAGCACACTTAGCCATTCCGCAAGGTCGGATACGAGCGATGGCGAGGGGAGAGATGGCTAGCAAAACTACGGACAGTCAGTGGCGACAAAACCCTCCGAGTGAGAGTGTCACTCTAACGTGATGGGAGCTAAGGTCGTTAGGGGTCGGAAGGTGGTGGGACAGTGAAGTAAGTGACTCTCTTACAGAACTTTAGACCGAGTCTTAGGAAGGGGAGGGGATTCTGAGAGAGGACGTGAGCAACTTTCGTACTACCTAGCTATTCTCCTTTCTCCTGGGCTTACTCCTGTCGTCTACCAGCGGTTTTTGAATATTCCGTTTCAAATGTCCCTTCGAGAGGGGAGGAGCGGTGAACCTTTACAATCAACTGTTCGAGCCAGAAGTCAAGGAAACATGCTCAAAACAGCCATGTGCCTCAACGCCTTTTTTCAGTGGGATTGTTCTAGAAAGGTCTCAGACCAAATTCTTCGTCCTTCTTACATTTTTCGTAGGACATACATATCAGCTTGACTTAGGGTCCTTGAAAATGATTCTCGCGTCTACTCCAATAAGAGGGGCATTTTCGTGAAAGTCCACAGTAATTCCAGGAAAAGGAGCTCCGACAAGCTTCGAAAATCATTTTGCTTGCGCACAAATGAAGCAGACAAGTGCGGCAAAATTTGTGTCAAAATTGGTGTCAAAATTTATACTAAAAGATGTTCTGAGTGATTTGGAAGCCTTTGGCGCTCACTACCGGAACGCCCCCTCTTATTTTGGCACACCCCAATTCATTGAAAGGTACATAGCTCAACACGATAGCTCGAGTTCGGCAATTTTTGCGAGCCAATGGAATATAAACGACATATGGAAATAAAAATATAAACGCTGCTTTGCCTATCATAATCGAAGAATGTACAGATCCATAAACGCAGGTCAGGAAGTAAGATTCATCAGTCATGAAGCTATCTTTATGCTGCATTCATTACCAAATGCAACTGATCACATACCGTGAAATTTATGGATTTTGTGAGCATTTCCGATGCGACTTTATATCCGGGAGTATTTTTTGATGTGCCATCTTCATCGCATGGTTTGGATGTGCGAGGAGCGCCGAAACATAGTGGACTCAGCACAGCAACCACACACATTCAACTGAAATTTCTTGAATTATTGTGGAGACGCTTTCGAGGAAACTCTGCGGGAAATATCCGATAAACGATGAAAGCCTTCAAATAGATGATATTGGTGATAGGATTATTAAAACCGCCGTAAACTGGGCTTTGAAGTCCAGGCAAACCAAAGGTCTTCTCATAATAGTGAAAAGGGAAGGATGACAGAGGGAAGCACGAAGGCTACTCAAAGTGGTAACCGCAGTGTTCGATTAGAAGTACCGGAATGGCGCTCGAGAGCTCTTTGTTGCTCAAACCAGGCGCTCTCACACTTTTACTGAGATTTGAGGGAAATCCAGTAGCAGAATCGCGTCAATAGCTTTTTCGCAATGCTGAACATAAAAATCCAATTTTTCCAAGCTTGTAGGAAATTGACAGCAAAATATCTGACTCTTACTTATGTAAAGCCGAGGGGAATTGTGATGAAATTCTTCGCTGCCTAATAAAATTCAATTCAAGTGTTCAGTGAAAGGGACAAAATTCCACGTTGATCTATTCCTTTTGGATTGTGCCATAAACCCTACATCAATCCAGTATCGTAGCGGCTCTTAGTCGTTGAGTGTGATTTGCCCCCATACAATGACCAATGACCCCTTGATGCAAATCCACGCAACTAAAAGAGGAATGGGGTTGTTATAGAAGAGCGAAGTGAACATCATATTAGGGACGTGGACGCGCTGAAAGAGCACGGCGGGTTTCAAAAATGCAGGAACAGGCTAGCCATGAAGGAGAAGTCAACGATCACAATGGGCAGGGCGTGCACCGATGTGGGCGGAGCTGGGGCAAGGAATTTCTGCTGCACCAGATCACATGCGGAAAGCCCCATCATGGCGCGGTAGGCGTGAATAATGCAATAGTGACACATATAAACTGCCATTATTCCATGCCGTTAAGAAGATGAAAGTGGCGGACGTCCACGTTGAAACTCAAACAATGACGAAGCCCTATTCTATTTTTAGCAGTTGTTTGTCAACTGTACTTTAAATTATTGTACTCAACTGTTCAGCAATTCCTCTTCTTCATGTGAGAGAGGAGCAAGGAATTCCCAGTGGATAATACTTTTACTGCACAACTTTTAAGGGGTTATAGAAAACTGGAGGGTAGAGACAGGGCAGTGAGAAAAAAAACGACAGAATAGCGAAGAACCAAAAATAAAGCAAAAATGACATGATGAGGCCGAACTCCAAAAACATTAGGAAGATCGACCCAAGAAATATCATGTTCAGCACCACATAGGAAAATAAACGAAGAAACGCACTTGGGAATAAATCTCAGGCCGTAAGACCAGTATGGGCACGGGGAGGGAAGGGAGAGTGGAGGAGGATGAAGGCTTGAGGAGAACATATGCTATTAGAAATAGGAAAGTTCGGCGCACATCATAAATAGGGAATGTCAATATGTGTGTGCAGGAGCGAACAGAAAGAGAGATGTATACCGTCAGAAGAATAAAAAGCAAAAAAGGGCAGAATGTCAACAACGGAGGGCAGCCTAGCAAAGAGAATCGAGGAATGATGAGGAAAACAGTAAAGTTTTATAAGAGCACTAGGCAGTACCCCAGAAACGGATAATATACATAAAGTAGTGGTCAAAAGTGGACGCCATTATTTTCTCGAATTGAAGGTTACTTGAATATTAATAGGGTATGGGCTCAAGCGTTTTTCGTAGTGCCTCAAATCCCGCGGTTTGCAAGAATTAAGAAAAAGCTGTAACGTTCAATTGTTTAAAGGCAAGCACCTCCCAGACTAATTTGTGGGGTCACAGCGGTGGAAAGTGAAGGCGTGGTGCCGAACTGATCAGAAATGAGGAAAGAGAAAACAAAAAACAGCAAAAAAGAGCCGCGAAATATTTAATATATCCGTCGTCCGCTTTTTTAGTACTAATGCTGTTCGAGTGTAGCTTCTCGAGTGTAGCTCTTTTATCGTTCCATTGCTGCTTTTTCTCAGTGGTGCTCTTGCTGATTTTGCACTTTTGAGTGCATAGAAATAATTAACTGAATGACAAATAAACAAATAAAACCGTCGATGAATCCCTAAACAAGCATTCCCCTTGAACATAGAGGCGGCGGCAGACCGAGTTGTACGAACTTGCCTGCACTCCGGCCGGCTCGACTAACTGCTCGCCGCGTATTTGAACTCGCCGGCTAGTGCGTGAAATCCATGTTGCTTGCCATGGTGGTGCGCGCTCGTCCAATTGGCTAAAATTAGTCGCCAAGCTGACTTAATAAGGCGCATAAGGCCATTGTTGCGCCCTTTCTGAGTCGGACAACAGCACATCTGTTCATATCACGTAGGCACTCTATCACACCTCACTAGTAGATTCTTCTCACACTACTTTTGCTTGAGGTGTTCGCTTTCAACTCCGTCTCGTTCTCGAGAGACAGGACGTAATGCACAAAAACTGTTTTCACGAACACGTTTGTTCGCTACTGTACGTAGCAGAAGAAGATCGAGAAATGGAAAAAGAAAAGGAATAAAATTGCATAAAAGTATGGTTACAACACTTATGAATGAATACTGACATCAAGGTAATGCGGAACTGTAGCCGAAAGGGGGAAAGGGTCGCAAATTGCAGGGAGGTAATAGGAAATGGGGTAAGGTTGCTAAACGGTGCCATAACTATTAGAATGTGGGGCACACTCCGGCGACTTTCAGAATGAAGTTCATGTTTCCACACAAACGCGGCTTGACTTGAGCTTTTGGTATTGTACTACTCAGCTGGCAAAAACCCTTAAATGTCAGGCGCTTCGTAGGATATCAGGGGCATCATCTAGGATTGAGCCTAGGAGGGGTAGAGACGCTGATGAAAATGAGAAGCTAGCGCACTCTAGAGTCTTTGTTCCCCTCTAATCCGTAAGGCCAATTCTTGTTTTTGTTTACAAAAAACGAAGTTATGACAAAATGGGGGGCGGAAGTGGTGTAGTGCAAGTGGCGCGCTTACCACGCGAGCGGTCCGGGGATCAAATCCTGGGTCGTGAGTCGCCCGGGCCAACCAAGCCTTCCATCCCTCCGGGGTCGGTTAATTGGTACCAGACTTGTCTGGGAGGATAAAAACACTGACTTGTACATCGGCTGGCCCCCGCAAGTCATTGTATAGGCCACATCGCATTCAACGCCAGAATGTACAAATGGAAGTAGAATGCGTGCCGCATCCCAAAAAGGGATTGATCAACGGCAAATGCTTTATCCTTTTTTATACAAAATGCTTTGTTAATGACTTCATTGGATTCTGGATCGATGATTAAATGTTCAATCTACTAAGGCTCTCTCACATGGTGGACCATGATTTCATGACCTGACCAATTGTGACGGCTAGCGACATGAAGGGGTGGCCATTGATCTGTTCTCCTACAGGTGTACAAATGGCGGAAATTTTCCTTCCAGCAGATGAGACGTGAAGTCTGTACGTCAACATCAAGCGCTGCCGACACTGGGTCTCTATTTGTATGAGATTCAACCTACACAGCGATTCCCGGGACAAGTCAATTCACATCACACTGTTTGTACTATCAGTCCGTTTAATCAACGCTGGGAGTAAGGGTACCTGGTAAGTTTGAACAAGATCTGGGGCCCGATATTTAAAGTAGGATTTTGGGATAGGTCGAAAGTCGAAGTACGAGTACCTTACGAAGTGGAATGACTGGGAAGCCTAAGGATGCGGCCCGACCCGCAATTCGCAGCAAAGCATATCTCCGGTGACCTAGCATAGCCTTCTCCGCAGCGCTATCCACGCGGCACGCCCATCGACTGGCTAAGCACTCCCCGCCGGTTTCCAGCCGTTTAACACAGAGAGCGTTAGCCATGAAGAGGCCGCACCAATGAGAGTCGTATTAATGCGGAAATCAACGGAGAGGAGTCCGATTCCATGGGTTCTGGCCGTTTCCATTGGTTTCTTCATCCCGCACCACTGTACCACCTCTACCTTATTCATTGGGCTGAGATCTAATCGTAACTCCGCCTCCAACCTCGAGCCATGCGTTCATAGCCACGTCGGCTGCTATTTTGTCGGTTTGGTGCTCCAAACAGCACCAAATGTGAGACGAATGCTGAGAGAGCGTTCTTCGCTCTTCAAGTCTATGTTCAAATTACCATAATTGATCCTGATGGCGGCTCTGTACTGCTGCGGTGACCCAACCATGGATTAGTGGTGTGATTAGGGGCTTGGCAGCCTATGCGGCACTCTCCTTCAAAAGTACACGATCTTTCAACTCAGCCTCAACTTGCTGCTGGAGAATTGTTTCTTGCTTTATTCGTTCACCAGATTGGTCCCCGGCAAGCGCCGGAACGCCCCTTCTCCGCGCAAGCTTTGCGTTCCTCCTCCTCTCCTTATCCTCCCCTCCTCCCTCCACTGCTCTCCAGCTGCCACTGCAGCACCTTGTGGAATGACCGAAGTGTGCTAAGTAGGTGTTTATATAGCCGTTGGGGTTATCACAATCATGCCATTGCAAAACATTGATAGCTCAAGTCCTGCGAGCTACCCGATTTGTTAGCGGTTTGTTATTCCATTAGCTGCCTTATCATGGTTACAAGGCTTCTGTCAACCAAAGGGTGAGAGCGTAGCTGGAAAAGCACACACTTTGTGTCTTATTGGGACTAAGCCTTTGAAGAAGATAAAGAAAGAGGAGATGCTGTGATAGTGTGCACTTGTGAGAGCTCCCAGACATCACTACAAAACGCTGAACCGCCAAGGCTCACGGTTGACAGATGTCCTGAGACCCCTTATCACTCACTTCATTTGCGGACGGACAGACAGACATATACACACAAACAAACCGACACAGCATGGTTCTGGATTTATATAATGAAGAAATTGATGGCACGCCCCATGATTAGGTGGTGGTATGAGTTTTAGAGAACTGTGCGCAAGTGACTTCATCGTAAGAAATTCTCATGCAGAAGCGCTACGGTTTGTGGGTCTTCTGTATAGCGCGTGATAATCAGAGCAGACATGGAACGGTGTCATTTTGACTACGTGGAGATGAAACTGTGGATGGCAGCAACTAAAGGGAGGTTCGATAGCACGATCAACACGTGATCAGGAATAAATAAATGATGCGAGCTGCAAACGTGATTTTACCGATGTGAAGAAATGGTGGCAACTGTTGAAGAGTGACAGGTGTTGGACGACTACCAGACAGTAATAATGCTGAGTTATGTTTCCGGTCATTGATGGTAGTTCTATTCAGACCGGGGTCTCATGTTTCTTCAACAAGGGTATACAGGGGTGGCCAAAAAAGAGACACTTTGCCCATGGCGCATCATCAAACTTTTCATCGCACAGGGTGCCGCTGTTGATGAAAGTTTTACGGCAAATATCCCTTAGATGTCCTCCATAAGTAGAAGCAGGCCCTCTTCCACTGCCCTCACCGTCCTCAAAATATGACGTCATCTTCCATCACCGTTGAGCTCAAGAAGGCCTAAAGTAATCGTTCCAGCCTAAGGCTGCTACGGAATTTCTTAGGGACAGTAGCTCTAAATGTGCAAGACCCCTTCCGACCAGCGTTTCAGATAACGTCGTAAAGGTCCATGATCCGCCGAGGACCAGTTGAGCTCGAACCGTGCACAAGGTTCCCATGGCAAATTCTTGTGATGTCCTTGGTGCAGAAAGCTATTATAACGTTTATTGATAGATTGGGATGTGCTCTTCAATACTAAGTTGGGAGCAGTCGGTTTGAGTTTAGCAAAGTGTGATTAATGCTGTCTGAAATGTGGAGTGAAGTGTCTCTTTTTTGGCCACCCCTGTACATATAGCATGAGCTCAACTGGTGGAACACCTGTTTCCATCATGGTTTCTAGGGCATTTTCCGCCGAGTCAGCGCCTTATCGCAACTTCCACTTCACATACTCCTTTCGAGCTCCTCCTATTTGAAAAATTTCGCTTATCCCATCCTGGGTTGTGCTTTTAGGGTGAGTTCTGAGAATTTATTTTGAATTACATGCTGTTGGCGGAGAAGCTTAATGGAAATACACTCGGTCAGAATCTCATTAAACTGGTTCCCTCTTCTAGAACTTCAAAGTTCAACCAAGTGACCAGGTGGGGAAGAGGCGATTCGGGCCCAAAAAAACCAAATGCCCCGAGAAAAAAATCTCTGGACCAATTTCAGCCGAATCAAATCCCGGATGAAAAGCCATGTATATCGGAAGCACTGGAAGAACACAGACAAAATAAGCAATCGAGCTTGAGAGGGATCTATCGACACAACACCAGGTCGATCATGTTGCAAGGCGACATTGCGGCGGGGGCCCGGGTATTTGTGAGCATTTTAACCGCGTCTGAAATTTTTTTTGCTGTAAGCGGATATATCTCTCTTCAAGGGGGGGAGATGGGGGAAACCACGGATTGATGAGCAACCTACTTTACTCCTTTGTCCATGCTCCTTTACCGTCACTTTGAGGGATGCCGCCATCCTGTTCTCCGTCAGCACCGAGCACTAAGCGTGAGTGGCGCGCATGTCTATGGGGGGAGGAGGGACTTTTAAAACAAGACATTCAGAAACCGCTCGTAGGTGACATTAGGACTAAGCCCAAGAGAGGCGAAGAACGCAGGGGAGAAAAGAAATTGCTGACATGCTTTTCCAGAATCCGTTCTCCTCCTTAAAGCTTGTCCAAGGTATTGTGTGTGGCTCACTCACTCGAAAGCTCCCCCTCCCCTCCAAAAACATGAGCGCCGAGTTCCATTATTTTCTCAATTATATCGAAGGGTTACCTGCAATTGTCTTCAACCGTTCTCATCGGGTAACTATCAAAATTAAAGTCGGAGGTAGTAAGTAAATCTTACTGCTATAAATATCAAGATTTTAAGTGATACGTAGAATTATCCAGAGATCAAACGTGCAACTGTTTGTGGGTCATCGCAAAACCAACGAAACTGGATTTACTTGTTACAACAACATTTGAAAAATGATAGAGCATTGATAATTGTCGATAAACCGGCGTGAAGACGAGGCGAGACTTCGACTAGGCTAGAAATCACATTGTCGTCATCGACCAACTGTTCACACAACCTGCTGCTGTTATTTCAATTGAATTTATCACACATACACATGTCGCGATTGTTCCACTTCCAACACCATGACGAAGCTTTGTAGCCAGAGAACAAAGATGAACAAGGATAGATTATCGATCAATCAGCTTTTCCAGAGGTGAACTGGAGCGAGTTTGGTGGTGAAGGGACGCTGTCAGGACTGACTGTCACTTTTTTGAATGGAGGAAGAAAACGCCTGACTCAGACTGGCATCCCATACAAGTCTTTGTGTGGTGCCGAAGAACGGATGACATCACTATAAAACTTCTTCGAGTATGCGATTCCATGGAGCCTTTGTCAAAAGATACACCTGTACCTAGCCGAATGTTGTTCCAGGGCACGGCAGCGTTTCGACAGAGTTACTGTTCATGGAGGGGAGTCTTTACAAGCATTCATACGATCACGCTCCTGCTCGTATTCTACAAAGTGTTCATCCGCTGCATACTGGAACGTATCCGTAGAACATTGAAGGAGGCTCAGTTGGCAGAGCCAGTGGCGATGGTGATAATGCAAACTCATTTAGTATCCATATGAGAAGTAAGTATTGAAGGAAGATCCCAGGTCCGGTAAGGTAGTAAGTCGAAGAAGTGGTGATTCACGTAGTGGAAAGACAGGCAAACCAATTGCGGGGCGGACTCAGAAACACTGCGTGGCGGAGGATATGCATGCGATCTACTATGGCCCTCCTTGTGACGCTATCGGTGCGGTACGCCCATCGACTGGCTAACCACCGTAGGTACCTAGCCGTTTAGGAGGGAGAGGCTTTAGCGTTGAAGGTCACCACCGATGAAAGTCGCGCTTCAAAGCAGAAATCAAGGGACAGTTAACGGGTCTCATTTCCCGGGTTCTGGGCCATTTCTCATAGTATTTCATAATCCCGACACCACTGACCACCTCTACCTCAACAATGGGCTACCTACTAATCGTAAACTCACTCTTAATCTCGAGCCATGCTTTCATAGCGATGTCGTATCCCACTGTTTCGGTTTGGTGCTGCAAACAGCCCCAAATGTGAGATGAGTTCTTAGAAAGGTGAGCGTTCTTCGTTCTTGAAGTCTACGACCAAATAAGCCTGATCCATCCTGACTGAAACACTATGAGGGTATAGCCATTTATGGTGGCTACTTCCAATTTTTTTAGGTTCCGAACTTGTGTTAGAGCGACCTTGTTGTTGAATCAATGTACACGATAACATAAACAAATGGAAAGTTGGTGGCCCTTGTACACTCGCAAAATCGTTCCCCCTTGAAAAGTAATTCGAGCCGCACTGTGTGGAGCGTGAGATCAGTTTCACGTATTTGAAATCGCACCCAAAACTTCATATTTCTTTTGGCACAACGGTGAAAGTTGTGCTAAAAGGTACAAACAGCATCAATGTCCAAAATGATGAAGTATAAATCACTACGAATGGGAAATATAAATATAATTCTTGCGGAATGCCTTTGGATAATAACTGTAGGCTGTGACAAGAAGTTTAATCGTATCACCCCACATAAGCAGGCAATATCGGCCTCCGTCTGCTTTAGGTCCGTCCACCTACTCACGCTAGCTTCGTTAATATTCCTGCGCCTGCCTGGAATCGATAAAGATGCTGACTATATAGGTCAGTGGCGTTTGAAATATTATCAGTCCTCAGCGAAGGTAAAGGATGACGTGGAAGAAATCATCTGTGGCAAACCTCCGGATGTTGCCAACGCCAAGATGAAAGGTAATGCGGCACTACACACACTAAAGTTCTCTCGTATCTACAATGTAGCAATTTCCTTGTCCTTGGTAGAGGTCACAGCCCCTCATGATCAGTGAAAGATAATGAGAGTGAACGCAGAATGGATGATCTAAGCTAGTTTTCACTTCTAGTGCAGCTCAATCTCTACTGCAATATCTTATTTTATTTTTTTTCCACTATGATTGATGGTATGAGGTTCCTAGTGGCACTGAATAACACTTCATAGACCCTAAAAATGGCTCATCGACGGTTCAGAAACGCTCGGCGATAGAGAAAGTTATTAGGTTCTATAACTGTCGATTGGCAACGTGTAAGTCTAGTTAACAGTCATCCCAAAGATCTTTTATTCCAGCTTATCTATTAAATCGACTTAAGAAGCGTGCGCTCGGCGAAGACAATTGATCTTGAGATTTGAACTTGGACATTTCACCTTTGAGGAAGGCGCCATATACCACGTAAAAAGTACGCGCTGTTTCAGTTTAACTGAATCAAAAACGTATAAATGCTGATTTTGAGCAAAGGCAAGGGGTATTTGACGAAATTACGACAAAACACCAGGGAAACATGGCGAAGAGGTCCAAATTTTGTTCTTGTGAAGCACCTTTTAAAGCATTTGCCGCTTTTTTCATGAATGCTTTAAACGCTCATTTTAAGGGAAGTTAAGCTAACATGACACTCGGAAACAAAAGTTTTAAATTTACCGTTAGAATGATGCACGAAACTAGCTGGAGCTTCTGCCTTTTCATAACATTCGCTTTTTCACAAATTTTGTGGGAAAATAGCGAAGTTCATCAATACTGACAGGGGGGAAGAATTGCCTAACATTTTTTTTCACCGATTCGAATCAACAAGTTTCCGGTATGTCTTTCAATTTGCATTTCCACTCAATGTTGAGAAACACATCTCATGTTGGACCTAGAAGAAGCCACAAAACATAGTAGGCTGTTTGCCCAGGACAAAGGGAAAAGGTTGTGTTAGTTGTTCCATTCTCAACAATTTGATTGCCCGTGGATTTCCTCCCTGCTTTTGCTAATTCTACACTTGAGAACCGGATAAGATAAAGCCGCAAAGGAATGAAAGGCGTTTAGACTCTTTTCATGGTCCAATAGAGACCCTGTTGAATGCACACTGCAGGGTCGTAGCTGAGAACGTTAGGAAGCTTGTTGGCCACAATCTCCGATCAAAGATCGTTTCGATATCGAGTTTTGCCCAAACCGACTATTCCTTTTTCCTTTGTTGCTTGACTGGCAGAAGATTTACTGGAAGGATAATCACTAAATTGAACGTAGGTAGACCCTTGAGTTCGGTGTGAAGACCAGACATTGATCTTGTGATAATGGAGTTGGGAGGGTCAAAACGCAAGTGAATTATGGAAGTACCCCTATATCATATCTTGAAATTCGATTCCTGACAACCAGGGCGTGATGCCAGAGCCACGAATTTGTCGACACTTGCGTTCAGTAGGTGTATTAAGGGATTGGGGCAGGGCTTTATCAAAAGTCCTTATCATGTTGTTTCATTTTTCTCCTTGAGTTCGACGTGCTGTGGTTCTTCTTGTGCCAGTTTGTGTTTTTCTCTCCCCCTCTCTCCAAATAATGTTGTGGCCCCACACCTGATAATGAAACTCTATTCCTGGACAAGCGCAACTACAGAACACAAACATCGCACATACACGGCAACAAGTACAGTCCATATCTCGAAGTCGGGGAGGGCGGGGCTGCGGACTACATTGCGAGCGCGTCGGCGGTTGCGTGCCTATGGAAGTTTGCCGTGAAATGTCTGTGTCAATTGTGCAAAAACACTGCCTCCTTGTCTCTGCTTTCTCTAATTCTCCTCCATAGCTACAGTCACTAGGGTGCTCTTCCGTCTGGATGTCGCAGAGTATTGACGGCCGAATCAGCTGTTTTCTGCATTATTCGGTTTCAAACTAGTATTCTGCCACTCCGCCAGGCTTCCTTCAACAGAGGTGAGTTATTCCTATCTGAGATAATGTTGTTTTACAATCATATAGCGTGGTTGTTTCACAGTTCTTTATGTTTTCGTGGTGTTTTGGCCTAAACTTCGTATAGCATACATTCACCTTGTGAAGGGAAGGCCTGGCGGAGTGGCAGAGAATATAGTTCGAAACCGAATAATGGCGAAAACACTGGATTCGGCCGTCTGACATCCAGACGGGAGAGCAGACCTAGTGACTGTAAGCCATGGAGGAGAATTAGAGAAAGCAGAGACAAGGAGGCAGTGTTTTTGCACAATTGACACAGACATTTCACGGCAAACTTCCATAGGCACGCAACCGCCGACGCGCTCGCAATGTAGTCCGCAGCCCCGCCCTCCCCGACTTCGAGATATGGACTGTACACAAGATACGCACACCACACTTAGCCAATTATACATGGTAGGATATCTTTGAATAAGGACGGGTGAATGAGCCCAGTCCTCATCGAATGCGGTGAATTGTTCCACATCGTACATACCCTATCCATATTGTGAGCCTGAAGTCAGTGATGCATGCCGGGAGCTCTTCCCTCCCTTCCCCCTCGCTTCTCTGGCATGAGGCAAAATATCCTTTTTCTTGTTCAAATTCATTTTTTTGTAGAGAACCACTTCCTCCTGAAAACTAAACACCCTTCCACTGATCTGTCGCTTTTTGGGATGCACCATACATTCTTTATCCAGTCAGGGTTGTACCGGCATTGGAAGGCGATTCAGTCTACACATTGACTTCAAGGTATGCCGGTGAAACTGCTAGTGTTGTCCTCCAAGATGAGTATGGTGTCGCTCAACCGACTCCAGGGGGATGGAAGGCTCGGTTAGCCCGAGCGAGATCCGTTTGAACTTTGATTCCCCACCGTGGTGAGTGCCGCTGCATTCCCTCTACCCTTAGTGGGTTACAGATTCAGAATGGAACGAGATAAAGGTCAGTTTAACACCATTCTTCACCATTCCGGTGGTTATATGGACTGAACTTAGAATTTGTAATTGAGAGTAAGACGAGAACGATGGTTGTTGACTAGAAGTCAGCTGGAGATAATTAGTGCATACCTATTCCCTGACTCTGAACCTCGGTAGAAAAAGGTTGTTTCACGAATCAAGGATATCGCCTCAGATAAGTTGGCTGTTTTTAATTCTAGGATCGGCTTCAAGACCGGCCAATGTCTCTTGAACACCGCCAAAGACTGTAGTAAAATAGCGGCAGTATCTTTTTTTTTACTTTTTCATTTTGTGCTTTTGCTATACTTTTGTAAAGTATTTGGAAATAGTCCTCAAATTTAGACCATATTTGACTTTGAAAAAATTATTGAAAATTTATGGCATCTATATAATTGTTTCCAAAAATAAGAAATTGCTTTGAATTATCCACCTGATGCTCGTTCTCTGGCTGGATGGCGTAAAGGTTTCAATCAGTTATGACACAAGCTCGTTCTACTTGAAAAAATTGCATGCCACACATGAGAAATGGAGTGTTCTTCTAACTACCGGTCTTTGAAAAGCCGGTGTTTTCGATGCGTTGTAAAAATTCATCTGTGGAACGGCTGTGGCCGATTAGACAGAGAGTAGAAGACATTAGATGAAAACAGACAGCTTCGAAAATCAAAATCGAGGAAAGCACGAGGCTCAAGTGGCCAAACTGAGCCAAAACGTTCAAGAATAAGTTCGCTGGCACACGTCATATACATTAGGTCCCAAGTGTTCGCAACAAATGGCTTTTCGCCACCCCGGGCAGCTAACATCTTTGTGCTTTCACAAATCGGCTTTACGATGCACACCCTGCAATTCATTAATTGCATCAACTGGAGCTCAAGTCTGAAGAATTCAGAGAGAAAACACGAAAATAGAATAGCATCATCACATATTATATTCACGCAGATTCGCAAGGAATGAAATATCGCAGAGACATACTTTTTCGGTGGAATACTTTGACGCGCTACCGTATACTGTAGCAAAATAATCGGCATATTAGAAAGGTTTTAGCTACCAATAGCTAAATAGAAGATATTCAAATTCCGAACAAGTTTAGAAGCAACCAGTACACGTATCGAAGCAATCGCTCACTTGAATGGTGAAGAACCTCGGCCTCAACGAATGACCTCATCGCGAGAGCGATAAGCGGAGAAAGGTCGCTCGGAAAGGAAATGGCCTTTGATATGGGCAGACCTTCTGGAAGTGTAGTTGAAGGGAGAAGGGTCAGGCAAAAGTAGCCGGCGCACTGAACGTCTGTAAAGACAGTGTTCTAGCTACGAAGGAAGCAATGACGAACGTGCAGTGACTTACAATTACAGCTCTGAACGAGGTCCATACAAATCTATTGCTGCACACTGTCGAGCTTGGCTACCAATGCAAGACAATGGAAGGCTACGGTTTTTACGCTTTTGTTAAGTCCCTTTTCATTTTAAAACGTCCAGTGGTGACATAGCTGTGCGTGGAGCAATATCCTTCCATGACCCAAAAACGAAAATTCGAAATTGATAGGCTCTCGACTCACACCCAGTAAGCACGATCAAGTGAGTGGAATAATTCTATCCATGAGTAAGGCGGATGGCTCGCAAGCACAAGGTTTGTGTTGACTTCCTTCCTTGGACGTTCATGGTCACGCCGGCTGTCAGCATATGACCAGCTTTCCAAGCGAAAGGCGTAGTCCACAAGTATAGTTGCGCCAAACCAGCTCCTAGATCGCTCACCGAGCTCTTCATTGGTAGTATCGACCCACAATCTGGAAGTCCGCGAGCCCGCTTGCCGAAACTGGTTGCTGAATTTTCCAGCGTCATTTCTTGCTTCCTGTAGGATCTGTCTTCAAGTATCAAAGCTCTATAGTCAGTTTTTGTGCTCGCCCGTCAAGCCTCCAATATGATGTCTTCATCAGTGGTACGGTCGCCTCCTAACTTAATGTTCACGACAGGCTGTCTAACACTACTCCTAGAGTGGACATACCGGGCTCGATACTCCATACCTAGGAAGCCTTTCTGGCACCTGACGCGGTGTGACGAAGTGACCGGCGCTGTCATCGCCCGTTGTGCAACCGCTTTCGTAGCAATCGTGATTGTTCTGTTCGCACGGTGGCCAGGAATAATATCGTTGTAGAAATTCGATACCTTTCTGGAGTGTTGATATCTGAAATCCCATAGCCGGCCGCCCAGGAACATTGAATCTGTGCTAGTCCACTTTGGCAAAAGACGAGACACAATGAAGATAACAACTTGCCTACCATAGTTCGCACTCACTCATGAATTTCCTTCGAAAATGGTTGAGTTCGATTTCAGTGTGAATGTTCGATTTTGTTTTTCAGTGGAAAGTGAATTGTTGTTTCGAAAGCAGGGATCAAACTCATCATTTCTCGTCGGATCCGAAATTCTTCTGCGTCTGTGATTTACGCCTGTCCTTTAGAGTCGCATTACACCCACCACCTTTACGCTGAACCCACTTCAACCTATCTGTATGCCATGGAGTGTGTCTCCAAGCATCTGCAGTCCCAGATCTGAACTGTTCACGTCCGTGGTCCATGCTCTCATAGGGACAATGAAAAAAACCAAGTTGTGGGCACCCGTTACAACATTACGCGAAAGGACGTAGCTAACAGTGGCCCTGCAGATATCTCGTAAAGTTATTGAAGCAGCATAGAATGGAACTCTGCACTTCCGGGCTCGAACAACGCCTGGCGACGAAGATCGGACCTTCAGTAGTAAGTTTCGATTCTACCCGAGATTACAGGCCTAACCGGAGTCATCCATCATGGTCGCACATAGAGCGATAACGAAAGCGAAATTCATCCTGAACAGCTCTTGTGACCTTGTTCCAATCTCTACGGCTAAAATTGACCAGAAAATCCTTGAAAGGTTGATTGCACGACACATATGCCTCGAAAAGTTCCTTTTTTTGGTTGTCAAGTTTCAAACATTGAGCAGGAAGATGTTTCGACGCCGAGCTGCAAAAGCCACATGCCAGAAGATGCAAGTACGACAAAATGCAAATAGCGTCCTACGGGTAAACTCATACGAGTATAGTCCCTTTCTATGGTAGACCAATAAGAGTAAAGGATGAGGAAATCAGTTTGGAAGGTGTTAAATTTCCTTTTGATTCGATGTAAAACTCAACCCATACATGATCAATGTGCTGACTTGTGCTTCACTGATTATATGCTTCGGATGAGCGAAAAGTTTCACTGGATTGGGGGTGATTTGAGTTGGGCCATAATCGTGACAGCGGCCCACTTCTCCGATCACTACTATGTTCTCCCTCCAACTCTTCCTAGAAGTCCCTCCTAGAACTTCTTCCCTTCTCCTAGGCTTAGTCCGAGCTGTTCACTAGCAAAATATTACTTTTCGTAGACGCTTATGTCACCCAGCAGAAAACACATACATTATACAAAAAAGCTGAAGAATTGATAAAGTTGATAGAAGTTCATAACTTCAAGGTACTCCTCGAGCCAACTTGACGTTAGAGCGCCACAAAGCCCCCCCCTTCACTGGAAGACCCAAATTTACGTGACAAGGGAGAGAGAAATGGTCAAGCGACCAAGATGTTTCGAGAAACCAACAGCGCAGAACGCCATAGAGTGAATTCTACGCTGTGTCCATGCCGAATGGAACGCGAGTGCCTGTTTGCTTAAGGCCTCGAGAGCGAAGAGGTCGTGAGCAGTTCAATGGGACACACAAAAGGCTCAACCATCAGGTCGAAGACTTTCTAAAACCCGTGGAATCGGCCACAGAAGCACACTTTTTGGAGCGACCACTCACTCAACTGATCGCAATAAGGACAACGGATCATCGAATAAACAAGTTCAATCGCTAAGGAATGTATCAAAGAAGGACTTTTTGATTCGATTATTAGGTAAGTGTAAAGTGCGTTCACTCTCAGCGCGTAATTCTGGAGAACCACTATCAGAGAACGATAGCGAAGGTGTTTCCAAGGACGAGTTGGTGTAACTGGAACCCGTTTTCCGTGGTAGAAAAACTCTACAAACTAAACGTGTTCATCCAATAGAACTGTGACAAAACACAAAGCGTCTTTAAAGGAGAGGACAAATCACCGACTGGTTCTCTCAAAAAAAGAGGAGTAAATCAAGGAAACACAAAAAGCGTGACCTGTTAATCATTGTTGAAAAGTTAGTCTAAAAAAAGAGAAGGAGACAGCCTCTTCAGATGTGAAGGCCTTGAAGATTCCTTAAGTCGTCAAAGTTTCTTCAAAAGCGGAGAATATACCGTAAGCGCAGTATAACAGTTTTAAAAAACTG
>MU872142.1:7297-19233 GCA_036418205.1 Ostertagia ostertagi | reverse complement strand
ATCCAAGTCCTATGCCTTCAGGAGACGCGATGGAAAGGTGCTAAGGCCAGGGAAATCGGGGAAGGTGTCAAGCTCTACTACAATGGAGAAGACACCAAGCGGAACGGTGTGGCCATAGCGGTAGCGGAGTCGCTCAAGGACTATGTCTCCGCTGTGAACAGGATCAGCGATCGGATCATGGCTGTGAGGATAGACACGAAGGAGGGGTAGCCTGGACGAAGCCATAAGATCGGTTCCGGAAGGCGATTACCTGACCATAGCAGGTGATCTGAATGGCCACGTCGGCAGTGATAGAAAAGGCCTAGAGAGGGTGCACGGAGGTAGAGGGATAGGATCGAGGAACGCTGAGGGAGAGAGGGTTCTGGACCTGGCTACGGCCCACGACGACTTGGCAGTCTGCAGCACGTTCTTCGCGAAAAGGGAGTCTCAAAAGGTAACCTACAGCAGCGGAGGGAGACAGACGGAAATCGACCATGTGCTGGTAAGAAGATCAACCCTCAAAACTGTGAAGGATATCAAAGTTCTACCCGGCGAAGATCTGGCTCCCCAGCACAGGCCCCTCCTGGCAGACATTGCGATAGACCTCCCCAAGAAGACAAGGGTAAGAACCGAGAGGAGAATCCGGTGGTGGAAGCTGCACCAAGCGGAGAAGGATGACCTCAGGCGAAAGATAATGGAAGTCGGTCTCCCAGATCCTAACGGGCCAATACAGCGGACTTGGGGCAGCGCGGCTGATACCATCCTGCGATGTGCCAAGGAGGTCCTGGGCGAGACGCGAGGTGGATTCAGAGGAGACAAGGCAGCGTGGTTCTGGAACGAGGAGGTCCAGCGAGTCGTGAAGCAGAAGAAGGAAGCATACAAGCGCTGGCAGAAGACCCGGAGCCGACCTACAGGAGTTGCAAGAGGCTCGCTAAGGCTGCTGTCGCCAAGGCGAAGAACACGGAAATGGACGCCTTGTACGAGAAGTTGGAAAGCAGAAACGCAGAGAAGTTCGTCTTCAGGCTGGCTAAGGCCCGGCCATCGTGCTACTCAAGACATCAGGGTGGTGAAAAGTGTAAAAGGCAGCGATGGTGTCATCCTAAGAAAGCCAGCCGAAGTCAAGAGGAGGTGGGAAGAGTACTTCTGAACGAGGAGTTCCCCCACAAGAACGACTCACGGGCAGAGGCCACAGCTGGTCCCATCGCACTCTGGACTAAGGATGAGGTTAGGTGTGCACTTGGGAGGATGAAGGTTGGAAAGGCGGTTGGCCCAGATGGGGTGCCAATCGAGGCATGGAGAGTACGGCATAAGGTGGCTCACCAGCTTCCTGAACAAGGTAACAGTGGAAGGAAAGATGCCGGATGCATGGAGGACAAGTACCATCGTCCCCATCTTCAAACAGAAGGGCGACGCAATGGACTGCTCCAACTACCGCGGGATCAAGTTGACTGCGCATACCATGAAGCTGTACGAGCGACTGGTCGATAAGAAGCTGCGGGAGCTGGTCCCGATCTCCCAGGAACAGTTCGGGTTCATGCCCGAAAGGTCTACAACGGATGCCATCTTCATCGCAAGGCAAGTGATGGAGAAGTATCGAGAAAACGCCGACCCTGCTACCTAGCCTTCCTCGACCTGGAGAAGGCGTTCGACCGGCTACCACGAGCAGTGCTATGAGAACGAAAGGGCTGCGTGCTTATACAATCGTCGCAGTAAGTAGGTCGCCGCGCGCCGGCCGCCGCAGCCAGCAATATCGCGGCGAATTTGCAAAGAACTCAGCATCCAAGCATTGGAGAATGTAAGATTAGATCATGTTTCCCAGTCATGAAACATGAAATAGAACCACCTTACCCTTTAAAATGCAGTTTCGTTTTCGCTCGCCATTATTACATACTTATCATATCATGCTTATGTTAGAGCCTTCCTCGCCGCTACTCTGTGTCTTGATACGCAATATTCTTTCCGATTGAACCAGATTATCACTCTCTGATAGAAATTCAGGAAACTGATTAATAAAGAAGTCAAATTAAATCCAAAAGGACAACCTTTACACGGTACAAAGTTTGTACTGCGAGGCTTAAATCACTGCAGGGATCTTACAGTGACGCTTGCTGGCTTACTGATGTCCAGCACTCTGGTGTTATCAGTCACCTAGCCAACTTATGGGCATGGATGGATAAGAAAAGGTCCACACAGAAATCGCCGCAGCAACTGCCGCACGCGACGATTCTCGCCGCGTGAGCGGCGTGACCTCATTAGCCGACGATTGTATAGTCCGTCAGGGAACGAAACGTGCCAGAACACCTGATCTCGCTGGTGAAGGACATGTACGAAGGAGCCAAAGCAGCCATACGCACCCCTCACGGCCTAACAAAGGAGATAAACATCACGGTTGGGGTGCATCAAGGGTCAGCTCTGAGCCCCTTCCTGTTCCTCCTAACGCTCGATACCATGGTGAAGGGCCTCATGGAAGGACCACTGAAGACCATCCTCTACGCTGACGACATAGCTCTGATAGCGGATAGCAGAGAGGAACTTCAAGCCAAGGTGCAGATGGCAGAATGTCCTGGCAGAAGGCGGGCTCCGGTTGAATGTCAAGAAGACCAAGTTCCTGAGCTCCGAAGAGGGTGCAGAGCCGATCGTGGACGGCCATGGTGAGACCATCGAAAGAGTGGAGGACTTCCGCTACCTTGGGAGCGATCTGGCAGCCGATGGCAGTGTGGATCAGGCGGTGAAGGCTCGGGTCAACGCTGCATGGATGAAATGGAGGGAGTCCACTGGAATCCTCTGCGATCGAAGGTGCTCCAGAACGCTCAAAGGGAAAGTGTACCGGACAGTGGTAAGGCCTGCGATGCTATACGGCAGCGAGTGCTGGCCCCTGAAAGTACGGGAACAGCGTCTGCGATGGTATGGGCATGTGCTAAGGAGGCCACAGGATCATCCGATAAGAACAGCGATGGACTTCGAAGTGCAAGGCAAGCGACCGCGAGGAGCCCCAAAGAAGAGGTGGAGAGATGTGATCAAGAAGGATCTAAGTGAAGTCATGGCCACAGCAGAGGACGCCCTGGACAGACTAAAGTGGCGACGACTGACAAAGACAGCGGACCCTGCGACTGCGCGGGACTAACGCTAGGGAGAAGAAGAAGAAGAAGAAGAGTCTGCATATAAGCATTACATTTGCATCCCTTGCTTTGCATTGCTTCCTGCAGAGGGTCATTTGAAGCAGGTTGGCACATCGACGAGCTCCGCGAGTCATTCGGCTCAAATAACTATTGCTCCTGTATCAAGTTTTACATCGAAGTATTTTAAATTGAGGTTCTGAGGCAATTAGGATTATAAAGAGAATTATTCTTGTCATTCGCAGGCCATGGGCAATTTAGCTCTACTGCTATGCTTTTATTTCATACCAAAAACCAGGGTAGATTAGACGAACGATTCCACCAGAGTTTCCCACTTATGAAGTCATTCCATAGCGAGTGCACAATGCAATTTACAATTAACGATTTTCAGACTTGGCACGACTTCAGTAGCTATGAATGATCATCAATAACCATTTGGTTTAAACGTATCTCTTCGAATCAAAACGGCAGGTGAAGTCTGTTGAGGTAAGAGATCGCCGAGCCCACCCGCATGCTACCATGACTGTAGGTGCATATTCCCAACTACCCACTACAAGTGTGTGAGTAGTCCTTGAAACTTATTGATCGAACAATATAATCAAAATCTCTGTTGCTTTTTACTCCTTTAAGAGGCTTAGACATGGCAGTGTAGGTCTTCCCAATATGCTAAACTGGATTTAATGCTAGCGTTGCATTTTGACTCGTACCATTGGATAGTGTAGGCTAGTGCTGCGGTAATTTCCTATAACTTGCCCCCTCCTAGCCATCGTAGTCGCAAATTCAGGCCCACTTTCTTGTTCCTTGGCCGTGCAATGTCACAGACCAGTCGATTTATTTTTAAATGGGAATCTCTACACTGGACATTTTTGCGGAGTCATATGCACATTGATTTTCGCAATCGCAACCAGAATCGAAGTGCTTTATGAAGCAATAGCGAGACGCTGCTCGCAAAATGTGTCTTTGATACATTGGCGGCCAGATTTTTCGCGTGATACGCAGGATGGCGACTTTCAATTTTTGAAATATAAACATTGTCATACTATTGGAACCCATCTACACCAAATGTCTCTCGATGCAGCTGTAGAGACTCAAATCTTTGCCGTTAGCATCTAGCAAGCGCAAATATTATCGTGTGACACGAGGAACGCTCTAGACAAGCTTTAGTTCCTCAGAGTCCTCAAGTTGCATCCAGATTCCATCTTTGTGAAAGGTTGTACCGGTACTCCAGCTAACTGCAACCACAAAAACGTGGCAACAAAAAACAACCACAGAAATTGGCAAGCTTTGTTTGAGAGAATCAAATGCAAACACACTTTAAGAAAAACACGCACTGTGAAAAATGCGCCATGATCACCATAAACACTACATAGAATGCCTACCTAACACGTTGTCGTAATAGATTCGAAATATGCCCACTAAAACTTCTCGTATGCTGTATTATAGCAACGAGTCGCCAGCCGGCGTGCTACTAATTTCCGTGGATAACCACCGTCAAGGCTTCACTTCTTCGTGAGGCGCTTTTTGGTCGGTTTCGCAGAGGAAATGTTCTGTAATGCGAATAGTTTTTTGTTTATGTCAAAACAGAGTTCAGATAAAGGTTATGTTTGGATGCTTCTTAACTTGTCATCACTTATTTCTTCTTTTGTAAAGTACCATGGATATGTATTCAAGAGAGGAGTGGACTACAACACCAAGAGAGCACAGGATTTCATGGTCTCTTGGGAGCAAACTTGACGAACATGCTCGTTCCCTCACGAGCAACTTCTAAATGAAGAGGTACTTGCTAGAGAAATACCAGCGGACATATATTATTACAAAACCCAACAATCTTCAAAGTACAAGCAGTTGGTCAAGAAAAGGTTGAGTCCAAAATCGAAGCATATATGTAGCTGAATTTGGCGTAATTGCTGCGCCTCGGGGCCCAAGAGTCCCAATTCGAACTAGCTTCTTTGGCCGAGGCCGTTCACTCCTCGGTAGCCCTCGCATACTGACCACAGAACTCGGGCGGGGGTTCTGCGCGCCACTTCCGGGTGACGTCCTAGCTTTATCACTGATTCTTTTTCGACTTTAGACATATTTGTGTGACTGGGGTCTTCATCAGCCGGCCTGTCAACCTGGGCCTGACGCTGGTACTAGAACCATTTTTGCAATTTTTGCAAGGCATGGTTTAGAGCCTCGGCAGGGATCGAACTCGCGGTTTTTCAGAGGTGCAGACATGAGTCTAACCTCTTAACCACTCGGCTATCCCTGCCTATATGCAGACTATTCATGAAAGTATAATATTTACAAGAGTAAATATGTGCATTTGTGCCACCTTTTTGTTTGAATAAGTCTCGAGATTCTATCAAAACATACCTCGAAACAAAGATAGGACCAGCTACATCGCCTTTGCTATGCCATAGTAATAAGGGCTTGCATAGCGTCGTACGGAATTTTTCGTGAAAAATAATCAAAATAAGCCTGAACAAAGATTTCGGGGTTGCTATCCGAGGAAGACCACAAATCTAACCATACCCGTTCATAGCGTGCATAAGTTCCCACACAATTGTACTTGTGACAAAGAGTCCCCATTTAGTTGTAACCATCCTAGAAAAGATATGAAAAGACACCGTCACCATCGCGAAGCATACCGCTTGCAAACATCCCTAAAGAAAAATATTGACTCCAAAAGTCGACTACTGGTATCTACTTTCCCTAAGTTGTGATAATTCGTTACAGATTTTAAATGAAAATTTGCTACATTAAGCGCGTCAATGAAGTGAGGGATACGTTGCTTGAAGTGCCTTGGGACCATAAGCTGAAACATGATTTCAATGTGAGATGAACTATTCTCTGAATTCAATTGCGAAGCCGGAATCGCAACGGCTGCGATCTTGGATCAGAGGCAGGTTGGAGAATGCATTCCTTTGCAATAAACTCCAATGTTCGGTTTTCCTGGAACCTGGGCATTTTGAATATTGTGCTGTTTTCTTCTGTGCCATACAGGTTGTTATGGTGGAACACGTTTATTGGTCAACGTTTCGACAAATCGTCGTCTTCAGGACCTGAAACTGGTTCGAAGTCCTAGCTCTGTAGCTCACCCGGTAAAGCGCCTAATCTTGCTGAGTTCTAACGCGAAATAATACAAAATAGACGATACCAGCGAACGAACTAACCTGTTGTGGATCCACCAGTTTCTAGCAGCCTCCTCGTGTCAGTGAGCAAATAAAATGAGACACTATTGTACAGTCACACATCGGTGCTAGAAAAATGTTAGAGGCGCTATATATCCGCGTTAAAAATCCAAGACTGAACAACCGGAATGAATGCATGGCCATTACCAATGAATTCTTGCCTTTCATTCCTTTATGTGGACTATAAGATCACCACATACGACACGTAGGACGCTGACTGTCCAATGGTGTCTCATTTTATTTGCTCACTAACACGAGGAGGCTGCTAGAAACTGGTGGATCCACAACAGGTTAGTTCGTTCGCTGGTATCGTCTATTTTGTATTATTTTGCGTTAGAACTCAGCAAGATTAGGCGCTTTACCGGGTGAGCTACAGAGCTAGGACTTCGAACCAGTTTCAGGTCCTGAAGACGACGATTTGTCGAAACGTTGACCAATAAACGTGTTCCACCATAACAACCTGTTTGGCACAGAAGAAAACAGCACAGCATTCCTTGCAGCTTTGCTCTTTTGTCTCTTACAAAACATGCTTGAAGTCTTTAAAATATGTTACTTCATCACCGCTTTCCTACAGTTTCCCGCATGAGGGGTTTACGAGCAGTTTTTTGCAAGATGAAAAGTAATGCTGCATGACTGACCGTGGGACTGTAACGCACGCACAAGGCATTCTGAAATAAGTGTTATTTTTAGGGTTCTTCAGTCATATGTGAAGTTTTAACCCAATTCTGAAAAAGTGGAACGGGGAGTTGTTACTGTTTCCGCCCAGCCAGTGGGGCTCACAAGTGTTTCACCTCCTACGTTTTTATGTACGGAAATTTCCCATTATTAAAGACTTCAAGTTCACCATTTTTTGCCTTGGCTATTTCTTCACCTAGGTTTAGGAACATCATATTGTATACGCAGCATAGCTCAGCAATCATAGTTTTTATAAAAATAGACATTATATGTAGTATAGTACTATGGTGCCCATCTTTAGTATTATTCATACGATTAGGTCTCTGCCGAACTGACCCTGCATGCAAGCGAAACGTCTTATCTAGGGCGTCTTATCTCGCTACAAACAGAACATTTCAAAATGAACGCTGATACACCCTGCATATTTTCTAAAGCTTCGACGACAATGCGGATTTGCACGTAGCGGGCTCGGAGGACTGCTGCCATTTTCTTGACCCTCGCTCAGAACTGAGCAAATTTCTCTAAACAGTTTCTCTACCAGGTTTTTGACATTAACAATGCACTGAACACAGCTGCAGTCTTGAGATTTCAGGCTATACATTGCAGGTAGAAAAATTGAAAGTTTAGAAAAGAAAGGAAGATTTCAAAGGGATGGAACGTAAAACTCCTTAAGTTTATAAGTACAGCGGAGTTTTTGAAACATTTCAGATCATCCCTGTGTCTGAAGACCGTGAAAAGACGAAGAGTCTTGACTGGTGATCTTTGTTTAGCTTAATCATGAAAAACAACTAACCCTGCTTAACGCTGGTATTATGGAGATTGCTGAAAAACCCAGAGATGTTAAAAAAGTTTTAAATGTGCAAATATCTGAATCTTATGGTAGCACCCAAGCATTGGGTGCCATTGTCGCAAAAGGGTTCCACCATCATGTTAGACTTCGGAGGATTCCTCTTCGAAGAGGACGTGCGATGGCCTAAAAAGTGGCAACTAATAGGGAAAAAGTTTTGGAGTGAGATGTAGCATTGAAGTTCAGTAGCCTAGTCCAACTTCGGCGAGATTGGTGCTGCAGCTTCCGTTCAAGGCACATTGCGCAGAAGAGTAGGTCCCTCCGCAGAGTAAGAGTAGTATGATGGCCTCTGCCAATGCATGTCTTGAGGTTTTCTTTGTATTCCGACACCTTGATAAGAATACAGCTCATTGAAGTATTTTCCAACTTAACATTAAGAACAGCGCTTGTCGCAACTCCCCTAAAAGTTATCACGAGACCTTGTCTTCGCGCATTTACAGCTTTGAAGGACATCTCAAAAGCCACGGAGATTTCAACCCAAAGCGCAATATACCGGGTGATTAATCTTTGTTAACATTGGGTCACTTACAATCAAATCAAAACCTGGACGCCCAATTATTGTTAAAACAGAAACGTAGAGACAGCGCATTATTACTGTTAATCTTTTGTACTTTACAAATCAATCCAAAACCGGGCCAATTTTGTTAAACAGAAGACGGTAGAAGGAAGCGCATGTAGGTGCTGAACCCAGCAATTTTCTGCAGCATCCGCTTGTCAACTTTTTCGAATTTTTCAGCATATGCACGTCAGTTTCAGCATCAGCTCGTGTATCCAGAATTACGTCTACTCCAATTCATTACAATTCTGTGTGGATACGATTTGGTTGGAATTTCTGATTAACTTTCATGCTCTCCATCTGCAGTCTCACTCCTCATCATCTTTGAGACTATTGCAATTATAAAAACGCTACTTGAACCATCGCCGCATGTTTTTGTGGATCCTGATTTAAACGCATGGTCGAAATCGCAATGTGTTTGCGCCCCTTCCGTGCTATGAAATAATAAATTTGCAGGCACTCACTCTTTGATTAGAAGGTCTTCAAATATTTGAGAAGGCAGCAAGGCTTCAGAAAAAATTGTGAACACTGTTGGCGAGAAACGCGCTTCAGGATGGTATGAGAAATTAAGTTCGCCAAAACTAATTCAGAATAAAATATTCAATTAGAGCTATCAAAATCAGCGAAGATCCAAACTATCCAAGAAAAGAGAAATGTACATAATACTTTCAAGACCTATACATCTGCCTGTGACGAAAAAGCGAAGATCTCCTTGAAGAAAGGGTTCGAACATGCAAGCTTGCGCTCTCGAAGCTGACAGCGTCTACAGCGTCGAGTCGAGCATTGCCTTTTTTATGCTTCTTCGCTAGTGGCGCAAATTCGGAAAAAAAGGGAAGCAGGTCACACTGAGGAGAAAATACCTCCGCAGCTCCATTAAGAATATAGCTCATTGTAAAAGATTGAGATTAGTTTTGAGCCTAGCTCTCAAGACGACAACATTATAAGTTTAGGAACATAGGATGCATACCGTAAGCGACATTAGCGCCAGGGCACGGTCACAGTCCTGCGGCAGGATGTCGTTGCTAGGTTGCGAGCGAAGATCAACAACGCCACACCGGCGTGCAGCGTTCCAAAAATGGAGCAGCATTGCAGCATTCAACTCGCCGCTTGCATGGCGAGATGGACGGAGCGCTGCGCGCGCTTCACGCGCGGGCAGGGAAGGTGATCCCCTACGTGCCGCCTCATCCTACGTGAGGCCAAACCGTCGTGCGTGCTATCCTCCGCGTTCTTGATCAACTGCGCTTAGTATAGTTGGCGAGTTTGCTCGACGCATTCTCTCTTCGTTGAGAGAACGCAGAGAAAACGATAAGTGGGTGCCGAGCACACATGGAAAATCGATGACACGTGACATTGCGCGCCCCAGTGCAACGTCGAGAGGGTTACGGTATACAGCCTATGTTCCTGTTCCTGAACTTATAATCTTCTCTCAAGACGTATGCGGTGATAAAGCTGACGGCGTTCTCTGCTAAGTAACGAGATGTCTCACTTCTTCACTACCCACTCTTCAAAGAACTCTTACAGAGGACATCAAGAAACATGAACTTCACCAGTGCATATGTATAATCGAATGCAAAAGATGTCCGTCCACTCCTGTGCTTTCACTCGTTAACGGATTTTGCATTGGACTCTTCCCTGCTTGCTAAAATGGTATGCGAATTCTACATTTGCTAGAAACGCGTTGGCAATATGGGATTGAGAATAGTGGTATTGAAAAATATACAATTTTGCGACCACTTCGTAGTTTCATAAGCAGAAGAAAGGGCAGAGTTGAAATCTGTCAAAATAGGGAAATTTACTGTAAATGTCGTTTTCTTCCAAAATTACTGATGCCATATCACCGAATATATCTCTGTTCTCGAAATCACAGAAAATGACCACCCTCTCTTCGTCCCGCAGCATAGCTACCCAGCCATGGCACGGCTAGGACAAGTAGTGAGATTCGTTCGGGAAGTCCAGCTTTGACATTTGCGTGGCTCGGTCCCTGATGTCATAGTGGAAAACAATTTTGCATCAAAACCTATCGACGAGCATATGAACTTCAGTCCCCTTTTTTACCACCAAAAGTGCTTTGTGAGCTTAAAACCAACACCACGTTATCGAAAAGAAAGCACTCTAGTTGTGATTCGATTGAAAATTTCAAAAAATTCATCAAATGATCCCACTCGTTTCTTGTGCTAATTTGCAACACGCAATAATATTAGTGTCACGGAAGTTTTGGTAAAATTCGGCTCCCCATGTTTGATAATGTTAACGCGCGAATGCGCTGAAGCAATTCCATCGCACAAGTGGTAGGAAAAAGGTGCTATTGATAGGTCGAGCCTATCACTACTGGTAGTTTACTTCGTCAACAGAACTGTGTTGACAATGATTGAACTACATGCGATCAGCACGCCCAACGTCGCCTCTGATTGTTGTAACCAATTTTAACACAGCTTCTGGAGCCTTGAATGAACTATGATGTGCGATGAATAGCACTTTCTCTTTCTCTCTCACTCGTAACATGCTGATGACACAATCGCTTTTCTAAAGTACAGTTCCCTATGACGATTCTCCATAGAGTTGACATCGTTCCCAGCGATGTTATTTAGCCTATGCCAAAAGCCATCCTTCTCGCCAAAGCGTAAAGGAAGCGTGAAGAAAAGAAGAAAATGCCATATTAATTCGCTGATGAGTGACTGCATTCCTTTGAAAACAAATTATATTCCATTCCAAAGCAAAGCATCAAAGAACATCGATTCAGATGAAGTGTGTAGTTATAGATTGTAACTGTGTCATAAGCTCAAATGTGGCTAGAAACATGATCCTAGGGGTTGTCTGACCCACTAAAATCGCATATCACCTTCGCTATGTGCGGCAAGTTCTGGCGAACGCTCTAAGGAAGAAATAGTGCTTAACTTTGATGAGATTTATCGCGAACCTCTTGATATTATGCTGACAGATTGTGCTGAAGGAGCCTTTCTCACTATGCTATTGAAAAGTGCAAGAAAGCAAATTGAGAAAGCGAACTCCGTTTAGAAAATCCTTTGTTAGATACCGGAAGCGACTTGGAGCTAGGCGTCTCGAGTCTCATATGGTACGCATCTCTTTGGAAACGCCGTACTTGATGGCATTTCACTGTCAGTTATTTTTCATGATATAGCTAATGTTGCATCCACAGAATATGCCTGAATGATCTATACGATAGTCTACCTGAGCAAGCCATCACTCAGTATTCTTGTCGGAAAGAAAATGAGTCTGTGGTCAACCGGTGGGCCACACTACTCTAAGGACTCATTTTCAGTTATTATCAATCGTGGCTACTCCAGCAAATTGGTATCATCAGTCATCAATTTGTTCAAACCGCAACGGCTGTGAAGTGAAGCTCATAGAATTGACGCCAATGGATGATTTTTCGTTGAATCTCAGGTAGATTTGCAAACAGGAACTCACCTTGTATAAAAAGACTGATGTTCTTTCTGAGCATCGTGGCTTCCGGGGCTGCTTTTGATAACTTCGAGGATTTCTAGAAAATTTAAGAAGGTCGTTTCGGAGGAGCATATAATTTTGGTAAAAAAGCTTGGTGGAATATATAGAAATTCAAGTGAGTAATG
>MU872141.1:0-13720 GCA_036418205.1 Ostertagia ostertagi | reverse complement strand
ACCTATAGCACCTAAGACTAAGCTTAGGGAGGGGGTGAAACTCCGGAGTGGGTAAACCACGCACCGTGTGGCAAAAGTTGGAGTGTGTTAGACCACAGGGGAGTGGCCTACTCACTTTGGAGCCCTCCACTATTCAAAGGCTTAGTCCTGATTGCGATCTAATTAGTGCGAGGGCGCAGACGAGCAGGAAATAGGCGCCGAATAGCGCCAACAACAAAAACGAATGTCATATTCGTAATCAGGACCCCAAATAACCCCTATACAGAAGTTTACAGCGAATTTAGTGGGAATCAGTCGTGGCGCCACCTGGCGCCAAATGGCGCCAAATTGGCGCCAGCGCCAAAAATGGATATCATATTCGTGATCAGGACCTCGATAACCCCCATAGCGCAAGTTTCAGCGAAAATTATTTTTTGACCACACTAGGCACCCACTGGGTGTTGTAATAATAGTGCCAAACATTCTATAGAAGGGTAGTTCATGGTCTTGGACCACCGCGGCCCTCATTCTTGACACCGGCGCTAGTTTACGCCACATTTTCTCCCGTCAGTTTCTCAAAAGCGTACATATTGGATTAGGATCACATAGACCGATGTCGGACTTTGCGAATCGAGTGATTCGTGATTGGCTCAAGCGTGTTCGCTCGCGTTGCGGTATACCCAGTCATCGAGGCGCACGCGGGCCGCGACGCGTAAACCTGGGACCAGGGTCAAGCGTGCGTTGAGGAATCCTCGACACGTCGCAGGGGGGGGGGTCGTATTGGCCCGCTGGGTGGAAGAGATCGAGCCATTTTGATGCAGTGGGATCATCACCGTCGGAAGACAAATATCAAGGATGAGTCGATGCCAGGCCAGAGGATTTCCAATGAAAATGATATTTCACCCACACAAAATTTTCGTGATTCTGAGGCGTCCGGTAATTCTTAGTTACTTCAGTGTTTTATCACCACACAAGTTAAAGAATCTGAATTTCGCACGCTTTCCAAGAGATATTTCATCTTTCAAGTAAGACCCCGAATCTGAAGGGATGTGAGGTACACGGCGCATCCGAGAAAGGGTCTAGTTGTTGCGCGCGCTTCAACTACGGCTCCTTGGACAAACAACCTCAATTCAGGAACAATCGAGAGAATTCTGAAAGTGTCCGTGCGCATTTACAGGGAGGTGTACACCATTCAACATTGCGTTAACGGACTCTTCAGGGTTAAATTTATAAACATGTAACCTTTAAAGTTGAGAAACGCTAATCAATCACTTTTCTTAGAAAGAGAAAAGCAGTGATTCCAAATCTGCTCTTACTTTAGTACATAATCGCCCTTAAAAGGATATACAGCCGTTGAAATAGTGCCAATGTAGCGAAAAAGTACCTTTCGGCGGTACTCTCGTGCAAAATCCTCAACGTAGCCGTTTTTTTAATACTGGACGTTTGGAGCAGTTCTAGTAAGCATTTGATAGAGCAAATCTTCTAGTTTATGATGGCGTATTTACTTTTCGGATTGGATGAGTTTGAACGGAGTTATGGCTTTAGGAAGTAAAAAAACTCGCACTCATCACAAATTTTCCTCGTTAATTTTGCGAAAATCCTCAACGTGGCCATTTTTGAATACTGGACGTATAGAGCTGCTTTAGCAATGGTTTGGTAGAGAAAATCTTCTAGTTTTGTCTGCCATATTAACTTTTCGAATTTGACGAAAATGAAGCAAGTTGTTGCTTCGGAAAGTGTAAAAACTCGTGCTCATCTCGAATTTTCCTCGTTAATTGACCTAAATTTGTTATTTCTTATAACTTTTTGTAATTTCAATACTGATTAGAAAAAGCTCTTCACAAAACTTCCAAATCTGCTTTCAGATTGAAAATTCGTCATATTTGAAGAAAGTTATAATCATTTGAATATTTGTTCAAATTTCAATAGTAAATAAGCTGCTCCACGGTCAACGCCAAAGTCCAGTCAACACACAGCTGGCGAAGGCTTTTACAAGGCTTCCTTTGAGCGAAAGGGGGACGTGTAAATTGAGAACCATAATCTGTGTAGTACTAGAATTTGGTAAGTCTTGTGGAGGAAATAAATAAAGAAGAGATGTTGTCATAGTATGCCATTTTTAGTGACTAGTTTGTCGTTTTTGGTCTGTTTCTCGTTTGCTCGTTTGGTAGGACTCATCAATAATGATTATTCTTTGACTTTTTCACTTTTGTACTTCTTAAACGAATTTTTTTTGGGCGGTGGGGTAGCAGGGCTTTTTTATGAGCAGTTTTGGGGGAGAATTAAACAAGCTTTTCAACCTTTTCATAGTTCGGCTTTTGAAGAGGGTTGTTTCATGGACTTCGGCCTCCGGCGGAGGGTGGTGGGGGGGGGTCGTATTTCCAAATTTTCCTCAACGCCTCGCTTGACCCTGGGGACTGCTAGCGAATCGATATTTCGAAAGTCTAACAATCGGCTTTGACGTGTCCTGGCGCCAAAAAGGATATGTTCAATATTGTAATATATTTTTTGTTGGTGTTGGGGGTAGGCCGAATGCGCCATACATTCTCATTAAATGAACTTCAGTATAGTTGTGTACACTGTGATAGTGGTGATGGATCATCACCACATAAACATGATGCTTATATAAACCTTCACGAGTATGGTTGCATTCACTTTTGGTCTCGTCTATGCCTACGAATAAAGCTTCTACTCAGCTCGTCGAAGACATAACAAATGGCGATCAGGAGTTCAAGAACCCCGCCAGTTCAACGACGGAAGGAAGGTTGCCAGTCAACGATCTGCTGCAGATGATGGCCACACAGCAGAAACTACTAGTCGATCTCCTGCAGAAGATATCTACGCCGGCAGCAACTCAGCAAGAGTCCGCTTTTGACCGGATGGCAAGAAGAATCGACAAATTCTCGTACGACCCGGATCAGGACGACTGCTTCAACTTATGGTATAATCGACACAAAGATATATTCGACATCGACTGCGAAGGAATGGAAGAGAAGACGAAAACTAGATTGCTTATCTCTGCCTTGGACGCCGTGAGTCATACTAGATTTTCTCGTTTCATTCTTCCAAAAGAGCCTAGTGAGCTGAGTTGGACAGAAACGCTCAACGCTCTGAAATCACTTTTTGGAACTAAAAAGAGTCTCTTTCGCCGTCGCTTTGAGTGTTTTCGGATGAATTTCTCACCCAATGAAGACATCGACAACTTCGTCAACTCGTTGAAAGCCCGTGCCTTGGAGGCCAACTTCAAGGACATTAGACATGAAACTTTGGAATGTCTCGCAATGGTATTCGCCTTCCAAGCACCGGAACTAGCCGATTACCGCGTTCGTTTTCTCCGCAGATTAGACGAAGATGAAAAGATCACCATCGATGACTTAGCCAAGGAATATCACGCCTGGAAGTCAGTCAAAGATGATTCTAAGATAGTCGAAGTTTTCAACGCACCCGAAGTATGTGCAGTTCGAAAGAAAAAGCATCGTCGATCTTTTACAGCCAAAGCTAGATCCCCCGCCATCACCATGCCCAATCTGTCAGCAGAATCACTGGAAGAAACACTGTCCACAAAACCGTCCTCCTCCCAGTACCACTCAAGAGTCGAACAATACATCACGACGTCGCACCAAACAATCGTCCCCACGCACCTATTACCAGCGTCTCATCGGCCGTCCTGGAGACGTACAAAAGTACCTGGAAGTCCACATAAATGGGCATCCCACTCGCCTGCAGCTGGACACTGGCGCTGACGTCACGTCACCATTGTCTCTCGTCCAACCTGGATGCAGCTCGGAAGTCCACACCTACAGAAGACATCCGATGTCTTTAAGGGAGCCAACGGTTTGCCGCTTCGAATCTACGGTCAATTTGAAGCCGCTTTCGTGGTCGTTGACAACCAAGGGAAAGGCTCACCCCGGGAAAGGTGTCTGCTATGTTTCTGATGACAACGACCTCCTGGGCATCACATGGATCGAGCAAATTCCAGATTTCAACTCAGTTCTGAAACGATTCAACGTTCAGAAGGTTCAGACGCTAAACCACGATGCACTCCGAGACCAGACGATAACTAAGCTGAAACATCACTTCGCGAATGTCTTTGAACCTGGACTTGGGTGCTGCCTGAAGGCCAAGGCAACTCTCTACCTTAGGCCCGACGCTCGCCCAGTTTTCATAAAGAAAAGGCCAGTTCCCTATTCTTCCCTACCTCTTCTCGACGCCGAAATCGACCGTCTTGTCGCACAGAACGTCATTTTTCCCGTCGACCACTCACTATGGGCTGCACCAATCGTTGTTGTGAGAAAGGCCAACGGAACCATTCGACTTTGCGCTGACTTCTCGACAGGACTCAACGATGCATTGCTCCTACATAGGCATCCACTACCAACCGCTGAGGATGTGTTCACCAAACTCAATGGCGGAACCGTCTTTTCTCAGATGACTTCGCCGACGCATACCTACAGGTCGAAGTCGATGATAGCTCTAAGGAGCTCCTCACCATCAACACACATCGAGGACTCTACCGCTACAACCGTTTACCGTTTGGAGTCAAATCAGCTCCTGGCATCTTCCAGCAGATCATCGACTCCATGATCTCTGGACTCAACGGCGTTGCTGCCTACCTCGACGACGTCATCGTCACCGGCCGCACACTATCCGAGCACAACGCCAATCTGGAAGCGCTATTTTCAAGGATAGCAGCCTACGGTTTCCGCGTTCGTATCGACAAATGCCACTTCGTTATGAACCAACTCACCTATCTCGGAAACGTCATCTCAACAGCTGGACGCCGACCCGATCCTAAGAAGATCGACGCTATTATACAAATGCCAAGACCGAAGGATTGCGCTCAGGTTCGGTCATTCCTCGGACTTCATCAATCACTATGGAGCCTTCGTCCCAAAGATGCGCCAACTTCCGTGCACCGCTCGATCTTGCATCTATCTGAAAGGGCTGCCATCGATCTGGACTCTTGAATGCCTGCCTTCAAATTTCGCAATCTCAAGGCTATAAGTTCTTCGTCTTCAGACCTGCTACTGACCACTTATTGATCCCAGAGTCTAACCGCTCATAGTCGCATGCCGACCTTTCAGACCTACGGAATTGATTGCTGTTTACTCTCCCACCGTTATCCCTCGATGGAGGAGGAAGATAAGCTTGTGTATCACGCTAAGCCTGCTCTCTCACGCATACCGCAGAGAAAATACATGGCCTAAAATAGAAAACAGAAGGGCCTTTGCGCTCCGTCTACGGGACGCAAATATATTCTCAGCAAAAAAAATTTGTAGATATCGAAAAGTGCTCGAACAATTTGAGATGGAATTTGCGCTCTTTTTCAGGTTAATGGAAGCAGAATTTATGAAGGACTAACAAAATAAGTAGTCTGACAGCTCCATTATCGTTGAGGATACTGGATAGGCCAGGAAGGAGAGAATATTGACTATCTCAAGAAAAAGCGTAAACAACGAGGCAAATCCCAGCACGACGGTCTGGGGCTGCTTTCGTATCGAGGCGTAAACAATCTCGGAGGATTTGAACCGAAAGATTCAATTACAAGCGATGTCCCAGTCGAAAACATTCCCATTATATTAAACAGTTTCCTAGAATGTTGAAAAAGATTAGCTAGCAAACAAAAAATGGTGTTGCGATGAAAAAAGTTGTAAAAATTGTTCTACCGCTCGTCGTACGGTACCATTCAGACTCTTTGGCCGACGTCATACTTTGCGAATCGAGCGATTCGCTCGACTCGAGCGATTCGCTTGACTCGCTAGCGATTCGCTCGATTCGCAAAGTATGACGTCGGCCTTTCAAAATCGTATTTCGCAAACTGCGAAGAATAGGTGCGCAACACATACCCCAGACTATTTCTACCTGCTTTTGGTTCCTTGCATACATCTAAATCTTGTACTTTATTGTAAGGCAAAGTGAAGATCGTGCCAGGCCTTACCCATCCGTCTAGACGTCTTCTACTCTGCCCGCCTACTGATTGACGACCCCACCTACTGGCCCCTCATTAGAGAGGCAAAGCAAGCGTTCACTGATGATGTTAGTACCGATGAGACTCGCCCAACGCAGAAATCCAAAAACAAGGGGCTCGTTATGTCGGGGCGTGCGTTCGGAGGATAGTAACTCGCTTTTCTTCTCGGATCAGGGTTGCTGCACGTATCTTAGTAAACTCCATTTTTGACTTCCAGGTGGCTCAATGGATTATCCCCCCACTTGCTTTGACAAGTCTGCGCTTGTATATCCCACGCAATCTCCCAGCAGGGGTGAATACGGATCGGAGGAAGCAAACCAGCCCTTTTGGCGTTTCGGCTGGGACCGTATGCCGAATGTTGGGGAGGGGATGGGGTCCCCAACGGTCGACGGTTTACTTCAACTCGGTTGGTACGATAGGAGAGTACTGACGCAATGTGGTGCAGCTGGTCCAGCAGCTCCGCCAGAAGGGCTGGTTTGCTCACCCAGGACTAAGCCTTGGAGAGGGGACGGACCCGTCCTCTCTTCAAGGCTTAGTTCTGAGGTAAGCACCAAATTGTGGCGGTTCTAAGGACCGAGTTGAAGTGGTCCGTCCACCGTCGGGGACTCCATCCCCTCCCCAACATTCAGCATACGGTCCCAGCCGAAGCGCCAAAACGGCTGTTTTGCTTGACGTCACTACGATCGTGCGAGTTGATCGATACGATATCATACTCACGCACGATTACAAGACAGTCACTAAGTTGCGAGGCAGCGTAACAGAAGTCTACGTTGACGAGCGCTTCCCCTCAGTGGAAGGCATATAAGCAGCTGCAGCCATCCCGTTCGCGCGAGGTCGTTGATGTCGAGTCATCAACGGTTTAAAACCTGTCAGGGGGGGGGGGGGGGGCGGGGGGGGGGGGGGGGCTTGGTTACCCGAACTCACTCCCAATCTCGTCGAACTTCCGCCATAAACGCCACTAAGTTAAAGGTGTAGGGACGGAGGAGAGAATTTTATAAACCCCGCAGTGTATATGCCAATGAAAAACATCAACTCACGTCTCAAACAATCCGCTATGTCCTCTTCTCCTTCTCCGCACACGTTTCCCCGCTCTCCCCCACCAGGGGCGGTATTCAATCCTTCCCCCAGGGGGATATATCCCCCTCCTCTGATTCAATCCTCTGGGGGGACAAAAAAGGGTTGCGTCATAGGACCTAGCATACCTCTGTGTTTCTACCTGCCAGACAGTTAGAGCAGCGCTACTACCCTCCACTGATGAAGCACTCTTTTCCCTGAGGGGTCGCGCTGCTCTAACTGTCTGGCAGGTAGAAACACAGAGGTATGCTAGGTCCTATGACGCAACCCTTTTTTGTCCCCCCAGAGGATTGAATCAGAGTAGGGGGATATATCCCCCTGGGGGAAGGATTGAATACCGCCCCTGGCTCTCTCACCAACAACCCAAATCTCTCAAAATTCCCGATAGGGTCCCTTCGTCCAGGTGGCAACTGCGAATCCCCGATGAAAACTTCAACCGTACTTCTCTTTGTTTCACCTCCTCACAGCACAACGCGAACAGAATAGTATGACCCATACACGCCATGCAAACCAATACGCTCGCGGGCCCGCTCGAGTCGCAAACTTTGAACTTTATCTACTAAAATTGTTCCACTACAGTAAGGAAGATTGGAGAAAGGTAGCTGCAGCAGATCAGCTGCTATAACCATATGTAAAACATTAAATAGCAGACAGTTTGAAACACAAGTCTATCAAATGGCGAACAGAACGTTATCAGTTGTTGTTGACTGGAAGAAGGAGCAATGTCACATAACGATAGTCGTAACTCATGACTTGGAACTTGAGTCAACAACATTGAAATAGCGTCCTGTCCAAGAAGACCCACAGAATGAATGTGAGTCGCCAAAACAAGCAGTTGAATTTGTCTGCAATTTTGCGTACCGTGGTTATTGTACGCACTTTTGCACAGCCATTATTTTTGGCGTTTTATTGAACACACGGGAGCTGAGGTTGCTTTTTGATGTTATCCCTGATGTATTTGTATTTTCTCATGAGTAATATGTCGTAATCGTTGCACTAGCGGAACAATCGAAAACTAGGACGGTTTTGCAAGTGGTTTTTCGGAATAGGTCTTGAATCAGTTTGTTCAATAATTTTTCTTATCACAGATCATATTGTTTGTTTGCTACTGAAGGTTCCATGACTTCAGCAATGGAGACGGGGTGAGTGAAGCTTATTATTTTTCGTTCTTTGTTCGAATGTTTCCGCATTTTCTTTTTCTTTCTTTTCTCCTCCATTTATGGATTTTATGAAACTTCTCTCACTATTCACATGTTTCACTTGGAATATGGCGAGAATAAAAGGTTGCTTGTAACTTTATGGGCGCTACCGCAAATTGGGCATCCTGTGGGTTCAGGCTTAGGAGGGGGCAGGAACTATGAGGAAAATGAAAACTGCTCACACATCCTGGAGTCTCTCCTCCCCGTCCCAAAGGGTGAGCCCCATTTTTAACAGATAGGGGATGATTGACGTGGTTTTGAGTGCACTGCCGCCACAATGCCCCGTATATCTTGCGTTAGCATCATTACTTTTGTTAAATTTTACAACCTAGCTTTTTGACAAAAATAGCTTTTTTAGCAATCTCCGTAATGAGGACTTTCGAAAGTTACTGACTGCACCGAAGAAGGTGGCTGCTGAGGGTTCAGCATCAGGCGGCACTTCTCACTCATTCACACACAGACATCAAGCGAAGCCCGAGAAGAAAAAAGGCGGAGGAGGTCACAAGCACAAAAAGGTTGGGTTTTCAGAAGTAACAATGGCGTCGATTCCTGACCTCCTGCTATCCCATATTGTTTGCCTTTAATATTCTTCTGAAGAGGTTCTGAAGTTTATTCGAACCTTTTCGTCATTGGCGGTTCGTTTAGAAATATGCCATGAATTTTTTTTTCAGGAGAAAATCGAGAGTAATGAAGATGAAGCCAATCTCAAGGAAATTCTCAAAAACTACCGTGATCGAGCACTCGAACGCCGTCTGAAAGGAAATGATGTTTGTTGAGCTCTCCTACTAGTCAGCTTGAGCATTCAGAACATTTTATTGGGATTCAGATTTCACAGTTCTACACTGTGCCCCTTATCGCGTCAATTTTTTTACAAGTTCCTTTTTAAAAAACGAGAAATTTGGTCTCAGCCTTGATTTTCTAATTGTCTACTACTTCCTTTCAAGTATGTCAACATGGAATGTTCCCTATCCTAGGACAATGATGAAATTGTGAAGCTGGCGGCAGCATACCGAGCAATGCCGGGAGATGCACGCGCAGTAACAGACAAGGCAAATCTCAGAAGACAAGCTATTGAGGTCGGTTGTTGATTTGCGCGTTCATAATTTCTACAGTTTTTCGCACACACTGCCAATTGTTTTCAAGAATTGAAGTTAGACAACAGTTCCATCATTTTGGTTTCACAATTATTTTATTAGTTCACTTGCAGGAGTCAAAATACCTTGGAGGAGATATGGAACACACTCACTTGGTGAAAGGTCTCGATTATTCGTTGCTTAATAAAGTCCGAAGTGAAATCAATAAATCACAAACGGAAGTGGACACAGTGGACGAACTGGAACTCGCTTTTGTAAGTTATTTTTCCCTAGCTGCATTTCCTCATCATAAACTCAGGAGTTTCACGCTTCAGCATTCCCACGAGCTTTTTCGATTTTTGCATCCATTTTTTCAACACGGTGCATCTAGTCTTACCATACTCTAATGTGTTTCATAATTCTTAATTACTTTTTATTAAAGTGATCGTTCATAAGGAACAGCTTTTTTGACTTAATAAAGTGTGAGAAACTTTCCAGAGATTAGTTAACCTATGTACGCCTTTTAGATCATCTTTAGGTTATGAACTAGAAGGGAAGAATAGCAAGTGGTGAACATTTCGGAATTACGTGTGAGCATTCCAGGATCAAAAAGGTGTTGATGCTGTGGAGAAGATGTCTGACAATAAAATGGTCCGGGGTATCCATCGAATTCTGTTCAAAAATGAATTGCCACTGCGAAATGAGCTGTTCGGTAAAGGACGTATGGCGTATGTGGTGGACATGGAAGACGAAGAGGCTGATATTCCTACCACATTGCTCAGGTAAGGACAGGGCTAGACTATCTGGAGAATCTACCCGAATTAGAGTTGGAGAATCATGGATTTACTAACAGCTCTTATTTAGATCGGTGCACGATTGCCCGAAAGCCGAATCAAACGCAAATATCAATGCAAACAATATGCTGATTTCAAAATTGACCCAGGTATCATTTTTGCTCGCCCTCGGGCCTTTCGATTTGTTGCTACCATATGTAGATTTACCTGCCTCATGAGGATTAGTCTATCTTATACCGGCTTTGGAAAGTTGCATATAGTTTTGTGTATTCTTCAGGTGCTTTCCTACCTCCGTTCTGACCACAAGAAGAAGAAAAAGCCAGACATGACAGAGGAAGAGGCTAAGAAATACCAATCTCAGAGTATCTACGATAATGAGACCGAATATGCGCCAAAACGCGACAAGGACAAGTATGTAGTTCTCTTAGTGGTTCGCCTTGCCTTAGATCAAAATTCACGTTTATAGGGATCGCCGAGACAAGGACCGAGACCAAAAGAAAGATCGGAATTATTTCGATTCCAAGGATGATCGTAGCAAACGAGACGACCGTGAAAGACGTGACAAGGACCGTGACAGGTGCACATTCTGAATAACCTATATATAGTATGCTCGTTGACTGAAACTGTAGGCACATAAGAAGAGCTTATTACTCGATTTTGATTTATTTGCTTTGTTGCTGATGTTATTACTCAAAAATTTTACCCTAATTTCTACGCAACTTTGTCTGGGAAAACTGACAGCCTTTCTTCGTATTAACTAATTCCATGAGGTTTCGTTAAGGATTAGGCGGATGGGGGGTTTGTGAGCAATCAGCACTTGCCTTTCCTTATTATAAATTCAACTCTCTTCTTGAAACTTGTATGTGCGCCTTTTTGGCATTTGGGGAGTTACTTGTTAGCTCAAGGAAGGTTTGAAGGTAATTTTTTTAGAGATAATGATGTCTTCACGGATCCAGATAAGTACCGTTCTATGAGTATCACATTCCTGTTAAAGGCAAGATTCGGGATAAAATAGGTGTGGAAAAGCGTTCAGTTATGAAGCTAGAGGTGGGAGGTGGTCTGGAAAAGAGAAGGAAAGCAAACGAAACCACCGATTACGCCCCGTACAGAGACCTCCCCTATTTCAGCCGCATTCCACCTTGGGATAGAGAAGGGCGCGTTGGACGAGTTTCACGAACCTAACTCTAGTTGCTCCAGTGCCAATGACATTGGGTCGCGCCTCAAATGCGCCCGCGCTTTTCAAGCAGCGCCACGTGGCAACCGACAGCGGAGGGTGGGGCTTGCGGACGAAGGTGTGAGTTGCGGGTCGGACGAGCTCCTTGCGCCTTTGTCGCGCACTTTCAAGCGGCAAAAGGGGCGCGACATCAACACTTGTCCACCTGCCTACTACCCCGGATGGAATGGAACAGGCGAGCGCGCCTAATCCCGGAGCGTGCCTTTTTGAGCGAACATATTCTCTTATCCCAACAAATTCCCCCTAAATTATTCAACATCGCATGTTCACACTACAAGAACTTATATTGCATGTGATTAAAAATTTCATAATCCCTCATATGGACCGATATGGAGGCAACACCCATGATAAGTGGGTTCAGCTATCTTCAATTTTTTTTCGAGCATATGAAAAATCATTGTAAATTATTACATTTTAGAATAACAATACAGTCAGGTCAATCCCTCGGGCTTAAAATATACCACTGAAGTACTGCTTGTTTAGGCGACACGACCGTCGAGATCGTGATCGCGACGGTAAGGATAAAGATCGTGAACGAGATCGCGAAAAGGAACGTGAACGGGACAAAGAACGCAGAGAACGGGAAGAGCGAGATAAAGAGAAGCGCCTTGAGGAGAAAATGGAAAAGAGGAGAAAGGAAGCCGAAGGAGGAGGGTGAGTTCTCATTTGTTTGGGTTTTGTTACCTCCGTACAATAGCTGTTCAGATATGATGAATGTTATCCCGGAGGAATGGCAGAAATGGGTGGCGGATGGGATTCAGATGAAGAAGATCTGACAATGATGGATATGGGAGCGAAGAAGTCGACCATAAAACGATGGGAGTTTGATAATGATGATGACTACGAGAAATTCCAAGTAAGTATTTCCAGTTTTCTTATGATTTTTAGAAATCTGCTTCCCTTAATTTGACACTCAACTTTTTTCAGGGGTCTCGCGAAGCGATGCCGAAGGCTGCCTATCAGTATGGTGTAAAGACTGGCGATGGTCGAAAAACCAGAAAAAGTGTGGATGTTAACAAGAAAATTGATAAGGAGTTGAATCAGATCACAAAACTGATTGAAAAGCGCAAAGGTGCAGCAGAAGAAGAGAGGTAAGCGAACTATGAATAACAATAGGGTCGTTCAGGTTGTGGATCGTTCTTTAAATCTTTCTTGCATGGTGTGGAACTGTGTGCATGGAACATGAAAACAGTGCTCATTTTCTAAATCTACATTTTCTAAAGTAGGGGCTTTTAGGAACGCCAGAAGAGAGCTAAAATCCATTCGCTGGTTTATTGTCATGCACTCATAGGTGCGCTACAACACTCATAAAATCAGTAGTAGATTAAAACTTATAATTGAAACAAAGCTCAAATTGAGGACATTTTTCACACAATCAGGAAGCTCTCCTAAGTAATTATGTGAAATTGTTTGCGCTGAACAACGCAACTAAGTCAGTGCTTTTTAATTTCTTTTGAACGCACAGGTGTTTTGTGCCATCTGCGGGTCTGCCGGTAGTAATTGAAATCATATCGCTCCACGGAAAAAATACCTAATTAAACACGTTGACTCGGCGATTTCTGTTTAATTTCTTTGGGAAATTTCCTTGAGAAGTGTTACTTGAAGGACTCCCTGTAAGTTAGGTCACCATACTTGATAAGGACACGTAGCTTGAGATACTCTGGAATGCTAAAAACGAAGATCGCAATCGTTCCCTCTGAAAACCGCGTACTCGATTACGGTAAGGGAATGGTGGGTGATTGTAGCCTAGTGCTGGACTAGCGCCTGTGGCGCGTGTCAGGAATTTTCGTGCCAGACAGGATGCTTGTGCACGGCAGGTCAAACTACCCTTAGAAGCTATTTTCTAGCTATAACGAAATTTCAACTCGGATATCGAAAGAGGCATGGTAGCCATGGGTACTTTAGAGTCACGTCATCTGTGCCGGAAACGGTTCGAGACGCACTCGGCTACCATAAATGCGATGCGTCTGGCTGTAGTCCACATCTGATTTCCTCAAGACATTAACATTTACGTGAGGAAGAAAAATCGCCCATTATCCGAGGAGGATGGCAAAGAGTTTGTCTTCAGGTCTTCCATTGACGATTTGCTGACCAATGCTGACCGAATTTTCGAAGTTAGGTCAAAATTCCGATTTTCTCCGAAACTTCAGCTATAAGGGTCATACGGTACCTTCATCACATGGGATTCGCTTTCGGCGACAGTGCTGTGTGCCGCCATTCTGGAAACACAACTTCTTTTACTATTTTTGATGGGATTCTATTAATTTGAGTCTATGTCATTGTGGTCGTGGTCACGAATATTGCATCAATTTTTGGCGCTGGTGTCAACAAGAATTGCTAAATTTTGCAGCGTGAAGAACGTAGCCACAAATTCATCCCAGATCCCAATTAGAGTTCACGGC
>MU872140.1:1672-19237 GCA_036418205.1 Ostertagia ostertagi | reverse complement strand
AAGCGATTGTTAGCTGGCAGTCCGTATAGACTGCCGTCGTCCTACGAGCGCTTTTGTTTGGCAGTCCACATGGGCTGCCGCTGGCGTGAATATGTCAAATTTCTGGGTCAAACTAGTACTACGTTGATCGGTAAGAGTTTATTTACACTTAGTACATACATAGCTATTGCTGTTCAAATTCTTGTTCAATGAGATGTTCGGATTTGAGCGGTAGTGGAGACGGAGGTGGTGCTGATCGTACTGAAAGGGACAGGAGCACCGGTAGGACGAATAATCCATGTATAAGACCTGAAACCAAGGCAGGATTGATTTGTGTGGTCCACTACAATCTTGCACTTATTACAGTACACAGGAGAAACGATCAGTCTGGCTTTCCACAGTATGTCTGCAATCATTCTGTATCCTTTGATCACGTTTTAACCAATAAACGTGTTCCACCATAACAACCTGTATGGCACAGAATAAACAGCTCCTCGCAAACTCTTTGTACGGGTAACTATAGGCAAGTGTTGATCGAGTGACGTTGTTGGGTCCTTTCCCCAATCATGTTGCCGTGAAGGCGAGAGGGAAAACCCGTCAGGGAATCGATCCTACGACCTCTCGCCTGTGAGCCTGGACCACCAGCGCTGCTTATTTTTTACCAGATTAGTCCCCCGTCAACCGCCGGGACCTTCCTTTCCTGCGCAAGCTTTCTATCCTCCGCTATGGTCCCTTCCTCCTGTGACACCAACACCTCCTGGAAGTGACGCGTATGCAACACAATGGTGTTTCATACAGTAGAAGGGACACAATCATGATATGACGGTAGATTTTTCGCTTCCCTTCCTCATCCTCCCTTCCTCTCTCCACTGCCCTCCAGCTGCCACTGCAGCACCATGTGGAATGAACGGAAGTGTGCTAAGCAGGTGTTTATATAGCCCTAAGAGTGTTATCACAACTATCCTGCTACAAAACATTGATATCTCAAATCCTGTAAGCTACCCGATTTGTTAGCGGTTTGTTTATCCCATGAGCTTCCTTCTCACTCACTTCATTTTGCGGACGGACACACATACATACATACACACACACACACACACACACACACATACAGATACACAAACCGACACACAAAGTTAGCGCTTTATAAATAGAAGGATAATTTTTCGATGATAGCAGATAAGGCATAGGTTTTGATATCAGCGTTCCGAAACCCCATGCCAACAGTAAGTGTTTCTATTGCATATGGCATTTCACCCTATCTTTTCCTGGTTAGTCGGAGCTGTGATTTATTTCGTGGACTCTTTTGATTTCGTATTTCTTATTCCTTTTAACAAACGTCTGTCATTTATGCCGTTTCTCTAATGGCGATCCTTCTTTTTCTGATCCCCCCGCCAAATACCCGATTCCACCGTGGTCATCACCTTCACCCCGTACATTTCTAATTCGCTAAAAAAAGAACGTAACAGTAACTCCGCAAAATGGATAGCCACGCTGGTCTCACCGTGTTCTTACGCTTGAAATGACCCTGATGGAGATAGTTATTCGGGAACCAAAAATATATTCTTGAATACTAAAAAAACGACTCGTTTTTTACTATTAACAGGGACTGGCTTGCTCGCACAAACTAAACCCTTCTTTGGAAACCGCTGGGATGGGAGATGCCACGACGTCCTCTTGTGATGAGAGAAGACGTTCCAAGTTTGGACAGAGGACATTTGGACAAATTCGAGGATCATAAGGCTCGTGGTGTTTCTCTACAGTGAAATCATGCTTCTTCGGCTGGTTTACCATTGTGTCGGCCGATATCCATCTAAGAGTTGCAGGCTGAATATGACCTGATGAGCAATTTTAGCATTTTCCCTTCGTGAAACCTAGAAAAAAATTGGAGGAAATGAACCACAGCAAAGGTAGGTTAGTGAAGGCGAATGTAAGCGTGAATGAATCGGCGGACAGTTTTGCTATTTTTTGTGCCTGAAAGGCACTACCGGGATATGCGGCTGCACTGATCATTTTTGCTTGCATGCACAAATATCAACTTACCTATGCCCACAACGATGAAGATTGTCTTTGCAAAAGCGTTGATTGCGTATGTGGGCACGAAAATTAGTGGCAGCATACACAGGAACGTGGATAGGCCAGCCTAGGACATTATCGGTACGGACTATGTTTATCAATACAATTATCTGAGTAGCGCGACTAGCTGCCTACCTGCACCATGGGCGCTGCCATTTCGCGCAAACTATTCGTAAGTCGCTCCTGCGCTGAGCCATGAGATCGGTAGAACTGGTAGGCAACATGGGCGGTGTAGTCCACACTAAAACGATTGAATTTCGTAAAGCAACTGCAGCTGCCTAAGAGCGATTTTTGGATCAGTGTAGAAAAGAGAAAATCTTCCGAATGGAATGTTGGCAACTTATCAAGAAAGGCATTCAAGTTCTATGGAACCTTGAAAAAACACCCAGGTGTATCGATAGAGCTTCCAACGCTGATAACAAATATGGAAACTAATACAACTGCAAAATGAACCTGCCAAGGAAATTGTGAGCGGTCAGAGTTGGCTGGAAATAAACCGTTACATGTGAAACGTGCTACCCTTTGGGCATCTACAGTTGCCGTGGATACAGAGCTCTCGATATTTGCACTTCAACTAAAAGAGAACTCATGACCCTACCGGCTGGAGAGCGCTGAGCAGTACTACCACTACTCCACGGCGACTCCGAAAGCCCTGGAGCAGCACGGTTCATATGTAACGCTTTACTTCCAGCCAACTTTGACTGCTCACAACTTCCTTGGCAGGTTCATTTTGCAGTTTTAGTTTCCATATTTGTAATCAGCGTTTGAAGCTCTATCGATCTGGGTCTCAATCAAAGTTCCATGGGAAGTTGAATTTCCCTAGTAAGGAAAAATGAAAAGAAAACACGCGTTCGTTAAGTTCAGTTCCAGTCAGACCGTGAACTAACCATAAGGCAAACACCCACCTGAATCCAGTAGCAAGCAGAACGTCCACTTGTGTCACCGGATCGAGATCCGCTCCCCACCATGACAATAAACCGACCAAACCTATAAATAACTCAGTCAATCTCGCAAAGTTCGCCAGCTTATGTGATAGTTGTGCTTCGGTTGGAGAAAAGGAGTGCAGTGGTACCCTGCGCTGTGTACCGTGTATCCAGGGAGCATAGGAAAAATAGTCACTCTCCTCCTCTTCAGAACGAAATTAGTAACACTTTGCTGAAATCAAGCCAAATGCTCCTAACTGAAACTTGAAGACCACATCAAAAAATTGACTTCTGGAGATTTTGGTGGGAACCTGTTGCACAGTGCGAGCTAAAGGAGGTCCTCGACGGATGAAAAACGATAAAGCATTTATCGTTGATCAATCCCTTCTTGGGATGCGACACTACTACCATTTGTACATTCGTGGTGGCAACTGAGGGCGATTTGGCCTGCTGGGGCCAACCGATGTATTATAGAAGTCAGTGTTTTTATCCTCCCAGACAAGTCTGGTACCAATTAACCGACCCCGGAGGGATGGAAGGCTTGGTTGGCCCGGGCGACTCACGACCCAGGATTTGATCCCCGGACCGCTCGCGTGGTAAGCGCGCCACTTGCCACTACACCACTTCCGCCCTCCTCGACGGATAGTGGACCAGTATGGTGATCATCAAAGGGGTCGTTCGTAGGCAAAGCTATAGTCTTAAGAAAGCTGACACACTGAACTGATTGGAGAAGTCCTGCAGGAGCTTCATACTGGAGCGATTACGGTAGGCCTACTTGAGCCCGACGGCCTGAGACCAGGTGACGTCATAACCATGTCATATCAGCGGCGAGGGCAGTGAAGGTCAACGGTGAGGGCGGTGAAGGAGGGCCTCCTCTGCTTATTAAACACGCGTGAATAAGTCATAAAATTTCCATTAACAGCTAATACATCCTTTGAGAGGAAAGTTTACACCATGGGCTAAGTAACCTTTTTTGCCACGCCCTCCCCCCTTCCCTGTATATGTGAATATGTGCTCCAGCATTACGAATGCGGTCTAACGCGATGAACTCGCGAAGAATCGTCGCGTCGCCAAAGGGTTTAGGGGCTTCAATTTGATTCAGGCCAAGTCAACCCAGGCACCTTTTTTTGACAAAGTTTGCTAACGGCTTCACGTTCATATCTTTGCACCCAGGAAGAATTGCCGCTGCACACTCCGTGACCCCCTGGTCAGGCGCACCATATGCTGGTATACCACCGGCCGAGGAAGGGGGTTAGCCTCAGCCCCAGCCAGCCTCTCTAATGGCTCGGTTGCCGTCGTCATGTACTAGTAAAATTATAGACCCGTTAACGACCGATAAACAAAAACATTTCCGACGTTATGGAGGTGATCTTATCAAAACCAAATTGATCTGATGGTAGGTGATTATAACCACACCCAAGCGACTGTTCACGAATAGGAGACAGATTCCAGCCATACATGCTACCGTAGCTGCTATCGATCCAATCAGATCATGACCCACCTGAAACAAGCAGCAAAATTTTGATGGAAGGAGGAAGGCTATACATATTAGAGCATTCTAGCTGTTCAGTCTCTAAAGGCGTGTGCGTAATCTAGAGCTAAACGGACTTTTTGAATTTCTAATCGGTGCGATTGTAACTAGTGCCAAACGGAACTCCACCTTCGCCATCTTTTCCTTTTTTTGCCCTTCGTCAGTTCTATACTACGACTTAATGAGCACTACTTTGCACGGAAATTCTGTGGCCAGATACTGTAAGGGCTGAGGCGGTAAGCACGCTTGTTTATATCCATTTTCTGGTGAAGTGTGAGACTTGGAGGATTAAGTGGGAATGATCAAAACGCGCACTGCAAGCAGAGTCAACCCTGCGTTGCGCAGTTCTCAACGGCCACGTTGCGCAGTTTCGCCCGATTAGACACGTTCTCTCGCGCGAACATTCACACTCGCATGCTCGAGCCGTCTGTGTCTCCGCCCATACAGCGTGCGTTGAGGATCTCTCAACGTGCCGTTGCGAACTGCGCAACGCAGGGTTGACTCTGGCTGTGTCTTTTTTGTCAACTCACGCTCAACTTTCACTCTTTTTGTTCTCTAATGATCTTAACCCACGCCAAGGGAAAGGTCGGGTTCAGTCTCACTGAGGCCCTTCGCGGGTGGAGGGCCTTAAATGTAGAGGTCACGACGACTTAGCATCTCGAATGCCTCACTAATAGGTGCCTACGATTTCGATCTGCCGACGCCCGGTCGAACCGTACCCACCTACCGTTCGATATCTTCTCTGTGTCGTGTTGGTCAATCAGCTGTGCTCTTTCGACTGGAAGTTCTCTCCCCTTTTCGCGACTTAAATAATCTCTTATTTCGCTGTCTGCCTCTTAGACTTCTCCCCAGGGTAGAGCAGAAGATTTGTCTCCCTGTTTTTGACAATAGTTCTCCCTTTTTTCACTTGTGCTCCACTTCGCAACTCTTGTTTCGTATTCGAGGGGAATTACTGCATCAAATCGATCCTGACTGTTCAAGAGGTGTTCCCCATGGGACAACGTCAAACGTTTGATTAAAACTTGTGAACTGACCGTAAGAATAAGTCCAAGAACAGCGGAGTCGCCGTCAAATAATGATGCGTTCCATCGCGGATGCTCCGAGAGCACTTGGCGGATGTCGTGTACGAAGTGCGCTCTGTTCGCCCATTCCGCCATTCCTTTGCCGAGTATGACAAACGAGAACGCCTTCAGATAGCCCTCACCGCTGAAGCACTTCTCTGTTCAATGTTTTCAATGGGAAATCCATGACGAGAAAAGAAAGACGAAGAGAATCACTCACCCAGTATAGTTGGATTTCACGTATTTTATTGACGGTGGATTTCCTACCTTATCGAGCCAGTACTGCAAATTGTGCAGACTGGGTTTGTAGTCCATTTCAGGGGCCAAAAATAGCGACCTTGTCATTTCTGTCACCTGAACGACAGAACTATAATGAGCTATTGCCAGAGTCGGTCTACCAAAGGTATCTCACCTTTTTGTCAAACTTCTCATAGACGTTCAAGAACAGCATCGTCCGCTCTTTGCCGTACGCTCCTTTCACTTGCTCCAACTGTGACACCATTCTATAGAAACTCGCATGCTGAAAAAACGTTGGTTTTTGTGGAAGTTATCGCCACCTTCAAAACTCCATCGAATCTGGTCTTCACGAGATTCCAGCCAGTCGCCCTCTTTTAGTCTTCAAAAATTACTGCTGGTTTCTTCGTGGAGCACAACGGCTATGGAAGGTTTAGAATACTCTTTCGAGGCTCTAAGGAAGTTCAGTACAGTGATGCTTAAGCTGCTCCAAAATGCGCACTTCAACCGTATTCATTCTTCATGAGCATACGCTGACAGATTGGTCCTCACAAAGAAAGCAGCCACAATCACGTGTTCCATATCACGTACCCAGAAAAAACCAAGGGAGGTAAGGGTAACTGGTAACCACCGCCTGTCTTTGATATATGTGGTCATGAGTGGGCAGAGTTCATGGTGAAATGGCATTCGTTTTTGCGCGAAAAAGTTTTAGGTCGCGAACGGAATTACCTTGATTCCCGGGACTGGTTTTAGTCGATCAAAGATGGGTGTTCTGATAATGCCGAATGAGCCGTACATATCAAAACGTGAACGAGAGACTAAATATACTCTTTGCTGAAGTTGTCACCAAATCTATAGAAAGTTTAAAGCCCAAAGAAAAGCTTGCGATCTCGATCAATCCCGTGCGTGATCCGCCACGTATTCTACTTCCATCCAGAATCGTGGTAGTATTTGAATGCGGTATGGCCTAATAACGAATATAACGACTCGCGGGCGCTACCCGATGTGCAAACCGATGTACTTACTCCCCAGACGATTCTGTTACCAATTAACTGTCACGGAGGGATGAAAGGCTCGGTTGGCTTGTGCTAGATTCGGTCTGGGATTTGACCCCCGTGCCGTGCATCTGGAAGGTTTCGCCACTCGCCACTACAATATCTCCGCTCTCTGAGCACAAGTCCTACAACAAGTTCGCAAAATCACTAAATTGAAATGTTTCAGAGCGGTTTCAGGCCTTTAGAAACGGCGATTTTGCATCGGAAATTATATTCCACAATGTCGAGCTTTCGAGAAACGACGCACATGGAGAATATCACTTAAATGACATAAAGCAGCTGCCTACCTGCTCCTCATCGGATATATTCGGCGGATGATTGACGTAAATAGTCACAGGAAAATACGTATCAAATATTGGCCTGAATACATTCCAAATTTACTCAAGAATATGATATATAGCTTTGTCGGTGAGAATCAGTGAAAGGAAGTTAGATGTCCAACCTGATAGATTTGAGGCTTCTCACGAGTGGCGAATCTGACGGGAAGGCTTTTGCTGGCTCAAAAGTCGGCCTCATCTTGTAGACGCCGATTGCTGAGATCGTGTAAATAGTGATCAGGAACACACCACAGATCAGACGGCCATTCAGAGAGCACAATATGCGTGAGTACTGTAATTAAAGTGGACGAGATGAAGGTATCTGCGCTCCTTTAATTCATGTTAAAAAATTTCTGTGTAAAGCTCGCTGCGTCACGCTGTTGAAGGGCAAAAGTAAGGTGAGTACCGAGGAACGCAGCTTCAGAATATTCGAGAATAGAATTTTGCGATTTAGGCAATTGGAACAGCTATGATGGCTCGTAGCAAACCTAAGCCCAAATCTAACTACAGGTATTGACCATCGTGCTCTGCTGGCATGACCTTATCGAAAAAATTTGACCGTTATCTAGACAACTCTGACAAAATCTCTTTGTTGGAATTATTTCCAATCCGTAATCCTCCTTTTTTACAAAGTTGGCTTCGTGCTTAAAGGCCTACCCCAGGATCACATTGGTGTGGCCCATGTGCACGAATGTGATTGTACTGGTGGGAAGTGGGCCGGCAGTAAAAAAAAGGAAAAAGAATCCGTCAAAAACGCTTAGGTTAAGGGCTCACTCACCTTCCTGATCGGCTGTGCTAAGGGAATGAGAGACTAGCGCGGAGAGGAGAGTATGAGGCGAGAGAGCACTACAGATGAGAGAGCGCCAGACAACAGCCTGATAAAAAAAAAAGTCTGCAGCTTGGGCAGCTTACTTTGCAAGGCCTAAGCGCTCTTATCGGTCGGTTTCCGTGCACGAGGACGCCACATCTGTGATTGTCCTCTAGGGTTCTATACTAGTGACCGAAGAGAAGCGTTCACACGAACTCTGCCTGGGTTGTGCCTTTAAGAGGAAGCGATTACGATAAGGAAGGGCCGCATCGGGAGAGCATATGCGCCACAGGAAGCAGTTACTTGGCTGCCAGGGAGCGAGGTGTAGCGCCCCTAAGACGGAAAGGTCCGCTGGTTGCTGAGCAGGGACTTCCGAAGCACTCCGCCCCGAAGCGTTACGCCCACTAGTTCGGTTGGTGACTTGGGCGAGCTGATTGCTGTTGGCTTTTCATTTTTGAGAATCATTTCCCTTTTAGCGGCTGTATCGTCCAACTTCTCTATGTAAATGCCTTAGCATTCAAAACACTATGCTTGTTGACAAATAGTGATCAGGAACACACCACAGATCAGACGGCCATTCAGAGAGCACAATATGCGTGAGTACTGAAAGTGGACGAGATGAAGGTATCTGCGCTCCGTTAATTCATGTTAAAAAAATTTCTGGGTAAAGCTCGCTGCGTCACGCTGTTGAAGGGCAAAATAAGGTGAGTACCGAGGAAACGCAGCTTCAGAATATTCGAGAATAGAATTTTGCGATTAGGCAATTGAACAGCTATGATCGGCTCGTAGCAAACCTAAGCCCAAGTCTAATTAACTATAGGTATTGACCATCGTGCTCTGCTGGCATGACCTTATCGAAAAAACTTGACCATTATCTAGACAACTCTGACAAAATCTCTTTGTTGGAATTATTTCCAATCCGTAATCCTCCTTTTTTACAAAGTTGGCTTCGTGCTTAAAGGCCTACCCCAGGATCACATTGGTGTGGCCCATGTGCACGAATGTGATTGTACTGGTGGGAAGTGGGCCGGCAGTAAAAAAAAGGAAAAAGAATCCGTCAAAAACGCTTAGGTTAAGGGCTCACTCACCTTCCTGATCGGCTGTGCTAAGGGAATGAGAGACTAGCGCGGAGAGGAGAGTATGAGGCGAGAGAGCACTACAGATGAGAGAGCGCCAGACAACAGCCTGATAAAAAAAAAAGTCTGCAGCTTGGGCAGCTTACTTTGCAAGGCCTAAGCGCTCTTATCGGTCGGTTTCCGTGCACGAGGACGCCACATCTGTGATTGTCCTCTAGGGTTCTATACTAGTGACCGAAGAGAAGCGTTCACACGAACTCTGCCTGGGTTGTGCCTTTAAAGGAAGCGATTACGATAAGGAAGGGCCGCATCGGGAGAGCATATGCGCCACACGAAGCAGTTACTTGGCTGCCAGGAAGCGAGGTGTGGCGCCCCACGACGAAAGGTGCGCTGGTTGCTGAGCAGGACTTCCGAAGCACTCCGCCCCAGAAGCGTTACGCCCACTAGTTCAGTTGGTGACTTGGGCGAGCTGATTGCTGTTGGCTTTTCATTTTGGAGAATCATTTCCCTTTTAGCGGCTGTATCTTCCAACTTCTCTATGTAAATGCCTTTAGCATTCAAAACACTATGCTTGCATGATGGCGGCTATCGGGGTTAACACGTCCAAACAACTTCTTTCTTTGTCGCCGCTCATTCATGGTCGATGAACGGGCAATTGAAGGGGTACTATTTTGCGTATTTTCTGACGGATTTCTTTGCTTTTTTCGCCATTGGCGTACCATTGAGCACCCCCACTTCTCCTTCAAACCTCTCCAGAATCTATCGTAATCGCTGCCTTCAAAGTATTGCGTCCGGTCCATTCCCCCTCGTAAGCATGTCGACCTAGAGATTTCCCTTCTGAGCACCTCACAGCACCTACATTTACTGCTGAAGTGCATTACTCACCCTGCCAATGAAGTCGTTCGGCGACGGCTTTGAAGGTAGTGCCGGTTTGGTAATCGTTCTTCTCGCTGCACAGGTACACTACCGGCGCCAAAATCGTGTATGTGACTATATAGTCGAATAACAGTGCCACTGACGTCGCCAAGCAGAACAACGACATCTGCAAAGCAGGAGCTGTTACAAAAAGGCAGTAAACAGCGATTATGGCGCTAGTACCTGAGGTGTTGGAGTGAAGAATCCAACGCCAAATGCTATAATGTTAGTTAAGGATGTGATAGTGATTGAGGGACCGACGTCGACAATCACCTGGAAGAGTACTGAAAGATCGAAGACGAAAAGGCGAGTTTTGTGATAGGACTATCTAGTCTTTAGATTAAAATGAAAAATCAACCAAAATTTTCCAAATAAACCAGATACTAAAAATTCCGATGCCTTGTAGAGCTGAACCAAAACAATCGTCCCTCAGCAAAACGTACCTTTGTTAGCCGTGTGGAGTGGTCTGCAACATCTGAGCGATGCCTCCAACGGTGGATGAGTATGAAAGCGTCGTCAACTCCTGGAACACATGAGGTTCTCTTATTAAGGACAAAACCCTTACCCGTATCCCACTAATCGATAAACAACAATACACAATCTCTAATGGTCCCTAATCTTTGGCTGCATGCTTCTTAAAGGCAGCGATCAGGATGGCTGGAGGGCTTTGCAGTTTCGACGATATCACTGAGCTTATTGGTGAACTAGACCGCTCAGCGCACGGGGAGAGCGGGAAGGGGTGGTTGGGACTGCCACCGAGGCTCAATAATGTACTCAAAACTGCAGCCTTATCCTACTTACTATAAAGCGCTTCGTCTGTCGTCTGTCGTCTGTCGTCTGTCGTTCTGTATGTCTGTCACGAAATTCCCTAGCTCCTCGGGATCCGCCTGGAGGGACCGGGTCAAGTGTGGGATGGGTGGGCAAGGTCTCACGAAGTACAAAACACACATCAGCTAAGCGGAGCCCCGCCCACAGTGGGCGTGGCGTGCATCGAAATGAACTGTACTGAGACCAAGATTTCAATTTCAGTGACAAAACAACCTCGAAACTGGGCCAAAAAGTGGGTAAAGGTGTGCATTGGTAAGTCACATCGAATTAGGGAGACCCACCCCCGGTGGGCGGGGCGTTCTCCAAAAAAGCAGTGCTTTATGAAAAATTTCATAACTCGGTTGGGAGAAAGCCTACAGAGCAGAAAACAAATTGGTGTAGGGGAGCAATGTCTAAGGTGTTTCCTGCATACATGACGTGGGCGGAGGCCCGCCCACAATGGGCGGGCGCGCTCTGAAGTGTACAGCATTTTCTACAAGTCCTCATAATTCGGGCCGGGGAAGTCTTAAGAGCCGGAAAAAGGTGGATAGAGGTGGGTAAAGGAGTGGAGCCCAACTGCAATGGTGGGCGGGCATGACCAAAGTGGCGGAAGTTTGCGACGGAAAATTCATAACACGGTTCCAAGAAGTCCCAGAGACCGGGAAAAGGGATAAGGTGGGTGAAGATGTAGCCCAATACTGTTTGTGGGGACATTTCCGAGGTGGCGGATTCTCCAAAGCGAAGGAAAGGAAGTGAATTTCTAATGGTGTGCGGAGGATACACCAAAAAGCAGGATTCGCCGCCAAAATTATAAATCGGCTCAGAGATAGTTCAGAGATCGGGTAAAAAGTGGGAAGAGGTTGGCGAGGAAGAAAAAGATAGGTGGGACATGCAAAGAAATAGCGTAGTTTACCACGAGGTTCATAAATCGGTCCGGAGGGGCAGTCTGAGGCGGGAAAAACACGAACATTTGGTTAACAATTAACGGACAATTGGTGTAGGAAGGAGGGAAGCCTCAAAGCCATCGGTGGATGAAGCATGGGGCAATCGGATAGAATTCAGCTTGAAAGTCAAGTATTCGAAGTGTATTGGGCCAAATTCGAAAATTCACGCTGCACCATCCTATATCGCCGCAGAACTGTGCTGTGCGCGCAACGCGTGCGGCGCCAACTGGTAATAAATATGTCCAACAGGTGCCAATAGATGGGTCTCTTCCAGCTTGGGTTCTCCTTGTGTCGCATTCTGTGTGTAATTTGCACTGGTTTGCAACGATCAACTACAGTCCAGTCTCAATTTGTTCTGTTCCATTCGCAGGAATCGTTAGAGTCTAATACATCATTCATTCAAAGCACAAACCCAGAGCACGTGAGTGAAATGGTAGGAACTACAAGGGAGCTCGCCATGGACGATGCGACAACTATCAAACCATCCGTCACAGAACCTTCCCTAGAGAACGCGTTTCGCGCCGTAACCGCGGTTGAATCCCCCTTTGTTCGACTGGAATTACTGTACGTCCCTTTGTTATCTGAATTCTCTCTCGTCTCGAAGTTCCTTTCTATCTTTGCCCCCATAATCTCTCATTTCGCTGCCTACTGCTTATTCACCTACAAATCGTATATTAAATATTACATTAGATATCGTTTTCAAGTATTTTTACGGCGCTCTTCTTTATTGCTATGTGGCATCAGACCCTACGTTGGTACAAGTACAACGGGGTGGTCGTACTTGGTTTAGCTTGGAGGGGGGTCGTACCCACTTTAGTCGCTCAAATCACGTGTGGGATTGAGGTGAAACTAAGATTTCGTGGTAGTAGGCTAGGCGAGTGAAGGGCGTGCAGGATAAATTTGCCGTTTCAGCGGGCGTATATACCTCCCTACTAGAAAATTCACCAATCTACCTTATACCCCCCCCGCCGACGCACTTTTGGAGGAGAAGATGGCGGGTTTTATGAAAGGAGATGGGAGGTAGGAAAAGGGTCGTCATCAAATCCACTTTGGCGGAGTAGTCGATAATTTTTCCGTTTGCGAACAGTAATCAACGATAGGCACAGACCTGGTGCAGCCTAAATTCACCGCCCTGCTTTTATTATCGACACTTATAGCCGACAAATAGCAAATAAATTAAGATTACTTTCAAAAAACCACGAAAAACTGAAATCCTACCTAACTTATCCTTGTCGCACACTTTATGAGCTAGTCTATGTGTCCATCCGCAATCATAATTATACTTTAACAAGTAAATATAATATTATGAAACATTTTGTACCCCATAACGGTGTCTGTTTACGTCTATGAATATGAACGAATGGAAGCACTCCAGTTTCTTGATAAACAAAGAGCATATACTCATCTATAACAAAGATATCATCTATTACTTTCTCTCCGAATTTGTTCCGACTCAAAGAATCGAATTCATGAGAAGCAATGCATGCATGAACCGGTTGAATGGAAAAACGACGTACAGGGTTTCACGAAATTTAACCCTTTCGGCCCTGGCGGTGGCAATTGCCACCACCAAATTCAAACGCTTGCATTGCCGCTGAAACAGCATGGTTTTTCTAATCCTGCTAGAGGTTGCTTCAGTCAACCTTCCCCTTCCTAATTATGAGCTAACCTGCCATTTCATTGTGTGTTGCTGTTAGTATTACAAGTATTTGTGTACAAGTGCAACAATGAATCGACGCTGGTCCCCGCAACCTGCCAAGTAAGTGTCACTTTTTCTCCTAATTACTGAAGTAGATCCATTCTTAATCAAAATTATAGGGGGGGGGGGGGGCTATAACGTGAAGCAAGAATTACAAACTTTTTCCGCATAACTATGAAAGTAACCTATTTCTACATAATATCGAAAACTAAAAGTACCAATTTTCAAAGCTACCTATTTCTTATTTATCACACCTGCTCCAGTTACCACTCAAAGTGATCGAATAGCTTCTAATTTGCGCTATTAAATACTATTGCTCACAAGAATAAAACAATACTAGGAACAAAATTCTTCACAGAAAAAATTCAGTCCGAAAGCTTAACCTCACGTTTTTCGTTTTGTGGTGTGTTAGAAAAGCGCGAACCGAACTTGAACCGTTAGCAGAATCAGACATATTATTAGGTTGTCTCATAAATAGTGTCGCTTTTTTTCAACCAAAAAATTTTCATCTAAATCCTCATGCTTTTACATCGAGTCATATACCATTCGAAAGAGAATTGTCTGCTCTACAAATATGTGTTCTTCTTCCATCTATGTTCCATGGTTTTCAAATTTTAGGCCTGCGAAATGGGAGGTCCCGCCGACAAAAATTGACCAAACCGACAACTAGCTCTAACTTTATGTTCCCTTCGGAGAAATCAATCAATGATGTACCCTCTACTTACTCATGACCTCTTCTGAACATTCCACCCTTAGGTTGCCGAAAAAGGTTTGCCCTGTTTCTTTTCGAATTGGCCAACCGATAAGGTCATGGCAATTTTCAAATTGAAATTCTTCCTCTGAAACGCTATTGTTTTATATCAACTGGTTTATCTTTTGTGAGCACTTCTTCTGCTTTATTCGCTCATTTGTTTTGTTTTGATGTTTGTTAGGAATTAGCTCGAATTTTAGGGTTTAGGAGTAAGGTGCTTTGTCCACAAAAGTGACCGCATTTCTTTGAAAGAAATTATCCTTGAGGAGATGAGAAAACCAACCAGGCGTACATTCCTAACTTAGTCACGACTTGTTCTTGAAATTCTACTAGTTTTTCAATGTCTCGGCTGTAAAAAAATTTCGACCTCGATCTCAGGTAATGGTGCTCAACCGTCGAGTTCTGGTTGAAAAACCGGGTCTGGAAATGGAATGATGCGACTTGTTGGGAAACCTAATAGTGTAATGTTTAGAAGAGGTCATGCATAAGTAGAGGGTACATCATTGATTGATTTCTCCGAAGGGAACATAAAGTTAGAGCTAGTTGTCGGTTTGGTCAATTTTTGTCGGCGGGACCTCCCATTCGCATGCCTCAAATTTGAAAACCATTGAACATAGATGGAAGAAGAACACGATATTTTGTAGAGCAGACAATTCTCTTTTGAATGGTATATAACTCTCTGTAAAAGCATGGGGATTTAGATCAAAATTTTCTGGTTGAAAAAAAGCGACACTATTTATGAGACAACCTAATACATACCAATGGTCGTCAAGCCATCTCCAAAAATAATCAAACAACTGTCAATTGCTCACCGGAATGAATATAAAATCCTACCGATTCCCAGCACCAGGAAAGGAGTGACACATTGCATCGAGTATATCGGGTATTTCAGCCAGGATAACAGTCCGAAGGCGGCAACTGTAGCCAGAAATGGCGTTACCAGGGTGGAAGCCACTGAATCATACTGGTAAACTGGTTAAAATTTATAGATGGCTTACCTTAGATAGCCTTACCGAGAAATGGAGTGACGCGAAGTGTAACCTGTCTCCATACCACAATAATAACAAAAATCAGTAGGAACAGGAAACCGATTGTCATAAGAAAAGTTGCCTGGAATCGGAAAAATTAGCAAAAACGAAAGTTTTTTAACTATGAAGTCAATAGTGACGGTCAGTGAAATGCTAAATTTGGTAATTCTATGCTTTCAATTACTAGTCGAAGTCGACAGGCGATCCCGCGTACAACGGTCTCTAGGTCAACTCTCAGATCGAATCAAGTATAAGCGTAACCAAGCCTTTATTTCCTCACGAGTTAACACGTTGCAGCCCGCGTGCATCGCCGGGTATGCACGTCGAAACTCCCACATCTGACATATGTGCATCGCCGGGTATGCACATCTATATTTTGCTCCCCCATGAACCTTTCCCTAATACTTCTTTGACTAATTGACTTCCGTTAGTCTCATTAATCCGTAGAACGTGTGGCATGTCGACAACTTCAATTTCAACACAAACAATCAGATTCTAATACGCCTACCTACTGAACAAGTTATCATCAATTACGAAATTTGCATGCAGTTTGTGCTTCAGACTTCGAGTTTCTTTGGCAATCAAAAACAAACTATTATCGGAAAATTTTCCTAATCAACACGTCTACTAGCTCGCAGAAATACGTACGAAACCAAGCTAAACACTTATTGGACCTATGAACCGTAGTAACAAGAACTAAAACAACAACAACTAGAACAAAAATTGAAAAACTCATAATTGTATAGGGGAACGAAAGCTCCCGCGTCCATCCAACGAGCCTGCTATGTGGGACCCTTAAGGTAACGCACGAAATGTCCCACATATGAGATTAAAGCATCGCCGAGTATGCGCGCATGCAATACCGCCAATGACGCATGTGTGACAAACGCCGAAATCGGCGCGGGCGCCAATTGTGTTAATAACTGGACTTACAAGAAAGGTTATCTGGTCTATTCAGCCATTTGGAAGAGATGCACACCTAAAACTGCATGCATACCCGATCGCTTTTGCTTTCGTTTCCTGCGGAAAGATTTCCCGAAAGAAGTTATGAAGCAGGAAAGCGCAGCGCTGGTAACCATCAGCCATAATCAAAGGCCGTGAAATCGACTCCCACACGAGGCCGAAATTTTTCTTTTTGAGGAAACTGTGAAAGCTTCCAGCTATATTTCCGAAGAAACAAAGTACCAGCTCCCATTGAAGTTAATCCTGCGACCTCTCGCTTGTTGGTCATGGTCGCTAAGCGCTGCGCTTCCTGCTTAACGAAGGCTGATTCGAACTCAATGCCTCGAGGCGCGTATGTACTATACATTTCATTCCGAATGGCCAGACTGACCAAATGATCTCTGTCTTCTATTTTTTGTATGCTGCACTGGCTTTTGTACTGGAAAAGCGAATGTGAAGCAAGGCGTGAGAATTTCTGGCGAACTAGCTGAGTAAAGGTGTTGATCGACCACAGCAGACCTTTGTTAGGTCAGATCTCACTCACAATCAAATGACCACCATAATTCTGGGCGAAATTGGCAGATCTTCAAAAGATTGATCAGCACTGAATGCACTGTCATTTCAGTCATCTTCAATCACTGAGCTAAAATATAATTCATCGGCGTGGTGATCAGCCTCTTTGAGGGCGCTGTCAGACTTTGCGAATCGCTGACACAGGTCTTAATGTCTACAAGTGTTCCTATCGAAGAGTCGGGATGGAGTGGCTAGTTGTCCCCATGGAGCTAGAAACCTACCTCAATAGCTCCGCGAACCATTTCCGAGTTTGCGATTTCATCGCCAAATAAATGAACATCAATGAGATCAGAAAATGAACCGTCGTTACTGACTCGGAACAGATTCAACGTGGTTTCCTGAACAGAATAGATCAAATATATCAATTGCTATTCATGCAATACATTTCATAATTCTGATAATGGTACGAAGCTTTCCTCTGCTCACTTACCTTGTAGGTTTGTTTCCTCTCAGGAGTGTCTACCCGTGAAAAATACCACAAAATTGCAGATCTCGCTTCGAGCCTATTTGTACCTGAACGATTCCTATGTTACTTGAGGCTCTGGGGAAGCCAATGAGTGTGAAAAGAGTATTCGTCATAAGCAGCAGCCGAACCTTATCATGGTCTGGACGGGGTCTCAACTACCGGTCGCTCACCATCACTGCCTGTTTACAAAGGAATACAACTTGATACTAGACCGAGCCAAGGGACATTTCGGTGCACCATCTGTTACTGAGGTATCTAGCCACTTTGAGGAGGGGTGATGATCTTTTCAATAGGACCCAGCTTCTGCATAGGAGGCAAAAATTGTTCAGGAGCGCTGTTTAGGCACTTTTGATTTTACATGCCGAACTGGCTCTCTTATG
>MU872138.1:0-12281 GCA_036418205.1 Ostertagia ostertagi | reverse complement strand
GGAGGTGCGCCCTTCTCAGAATTTTGGGTTTTCCGCTTCTGACAGAAATACTTTTGGGAGAGTTAGGTCATCCTTGCAATTTTCTGTAAAGCCACCTCAGGCACAGTTTAAACCTACCTCAATAAGTGAAACAAATACGTCTCAAGAAAGTTACACTCTCCTAAAACTTTTTCTTCGCCGCGTCCCAGTTTTCCAGCGTCCGGGTGATACCTGCCGCGCTCCAAGGTTGACGCCGCAACGCAAACGCTTTCTGCGGCGGTTTCTGACGCAATCATGTCAGTCCTACTCTTCTTTAATCCTTCCTCTTTTTTCAGCTGTTTGAGCAGAAGTTCGTCAGTCTTCATGTTACTTGTTGGATATCCCTCCATTTGGTCTTACACATTTCGCTTTCATCCTCATTTTGGCGTGATTGTGAGCGAACAAAAATTTTGATCTCGCGAGGCTAACCATAAAAAATAGCTTTCATTAGCCAGTGCCCTGTGATTCTTGCTCCTTTGGGGCTCATCTTAGGAGATGCATTGATGGAGAACGTAACTCTCTTTGATTTACTCCCTTGAACTGCTCTTGTGATTCTTTCGGAAGCATGAAGTTTGAAGTTTTGGGCAACATGAAAAAAATATTGAATTTTTTTCAGAAATTCAATGATTTTTTGAAAACAATTCAATTCAAATTTCAGTGAAGATCTCAATATTCAAATGTTCTGTTCATATTTCATGGAAGTTCATTGTCCATTTGAAAACAATGAACTTACGAACTTACGAACACAACATTTGAATATTGAATTCTTTACTGAACATTTGAATTGAATTTTTTTCAAAAAATCATTGAATTTTTGAAAAAAATTCAATGATTTTTTGAAAAGAATTCAATTCAAATGCCAGTGAAGAATTCAATATTCAAATGTTTTGTTCTATGTCATGGAAGTTCATTGTCTTTAAAAGGTTTTAGTTCACTGTCTTTGAAGTAAAATGAGTGAAATAAATATTTCACTTAACATTTAGTCAGCACATTCGGCACTTCCATTACCTAAGAGGGGGTCGCAACTGGACCCCCTTGAGATAAGGGGGTGACCCCCTTGAGAAAAGGGGGTCGCAAAAACCCTGAAAATGTTCGAACGTGACGGTTGACCCTGCTGGGGAAGGCGCTGGGCAATACAGAGAAGGGTGAGAACGGTGAAAAACCAAAGTTTCAACTGGGGAAGTAATGCATATCATTCGATAGCATTTTTCACGGGGAAGCTAACGGGGCACATTTCAGGTCTGCGAGTTCATCTGGAAATGCAAAAAATCTTCCACAAGGGCATGACGAGGAGGCATGTTCGCGAATTATTGTACGCGAATTCGCGTTTTTCGCGTTTTTTTACGTTTTTTACGGCGAGTACCGTAGTTTTCCACATGGTTAGACTCGCCACAGAGAGACGAGTCCAATGGTGTAGAGCACCAATCATTTGACCCGCTTTGGGGGGAGTTATGAAGGGGCGACGCTTTGCGACGCTGCAAATCCGTCGCTCAGCGGAGAAATTTCAAAAGTTAGTGGCGGTATTGTACAGTTCTTTTTAATAATGTATAATACAGTGCGTTCCGAAAGTATGTATGTGAACACCTCATAATCCACGTTAAAAGGTAACTAAGAGGCTTCACGATATTAAACGCTCCTCGTAGTCGATAACGTATCAGTGGTAAGTTAAGCAGATAATATCGCCTCACTTTCGTAAAAAAATTTTGGATTGAATTTTTTTCTTTGTTTCAAAAGTATGTGCACACTTGAAGAAGATCAGATTTTGGCGCCGAAATTTCCACCGATTTCGATCCGACTTTGCTGTTTTCATTTCGTCATCATGTCAATTCGCGGCATACTTCTTCCTGAAGATGAGCAAGCTCAGATCAAGGTTCTGCATGATAATGAACGTTCCAATCTAGAAATCGCACGATAACTTGGTCGTTCTCCTTAATGCATTCGAAGATTTATCCGGCACCCTGATAATTATACTCAGCACACACTCCGCTCCATCCACGATCCTTGACTGCTCAGAACAACAAAAGAGTAGCCCACATCCTGTCGAATTCTTCATTGACAGTCCGAGCTCAGATTTTTATTCCAGCCTCGAAAATGACCACTAAGCCCCTCATCCGCTCAAATGAATACACCACTCGACAGACGCTGAGAAAGGCTACTCACTTCAAGGCCTCAGCACAAGTTAGCAACATTGGAGTCTGCTCGTAAAAACATGGCAACATAGGATAGGATAGTTTTTTGAGAATTCTATATTAAAAATGAACAACTTCCATGCACATTTTCTTCTTAGGTAATCTTAACTCATGGAAGAGAGTTCGATCTTGACGGGCCGGGTGGATTTTGCTACTGCTGGAGAGGCTTGGCCGTGAGTCGCTCGTGTTCTCGAGAAGGAATTTCGGAAAGGCCCGTTGATGGGTCTGCGGCGGTTTCGCAATCAGCGGAAATTTGGAAGTTGCCGTTCCATTATTGCGTATGAACTGTAAAGAATACCAAGCAGTGCTCCAATGTCACCTGTTGCCTTTCTTAGCGAAGCGGAGCGAAAATTGCATTTTTAGCAACAGGACCACGCGTCTATTGATATTCTGCAATCTATCAAAGGACCTAGTTGGCGCCTGCACGCACAACACAGATCTGCGGCGAATTTTGATGGTGCGACGAAAATTTTCAAATTTGGCTTGATACACCACGAATATCTGAATTCTCAGCTAAATTCTATCCGCTCCATCATCGACGGCTTTCAACCTCTTTTTCTTCGTCAACCATTATCCTCTTTTTCTCGGTCTCCGGACTGCTTCCGGACAATAAATCTCGTGGCAAACTCCGCCTACTTCGGTGCGTGCCCCGCCCACCAATAGCATTTGGCCCCCTTCCTTTCGCCGACCTCTACCCCTTTTTCACCGGTCTCTGGGACCTCTTGGAACCAAATTACGACACTTTTGGCAAACTCCGCCCACTTTGGTCAAGCCCCGCCCACCGATGACAGCTGGGCTCCACTCCTCCACCCACCTCTATCCACCTTTTTCCGGCTCACTAAGACTTCCCCGGCCCGAATTATGAGGACTTGTAGAAAATGCTGTACACTTCAGAGCGCGCCCCGCCCATTGTGGGCGGGCCTCCGCCCACGTCATGTATGCTGGAAACACCTTAGACATTGCTCCCCTACACCAATTTGTTTTCTGCTCTGTAGGCTTTCTCCCAACCGAGTTATGAAATTTTTCATAAAGCACTGCTTTTTTGGAGAACGCCCCGCCCACCGGGGTGGGTCTCCCTAATTCGATGTGACTTACCAATGCACACCTTTACCCACTTTTTGGCCCAGTTTCGAGGTGTTTTGTCAGAGAATTGAAATCTGGTCGTCAGTACACTTCATTTCGACGCACGCCACGCTCCGCTTAGCTGATGTGTGTTTTGTACTTCGTGAGACCTTGCCCACCCGTCCCACACTTGACCCGGTCCCTCCAGGCGGATCCCGAGGAGCTAGGGAATTTCGTGACAGACATACAGACAGACGACAGACGACAGACGAAGCGCTTTATAGTAAGTAGGATGGCTTAAACAAATGGTGCTGAAGCGATAGATTGGCTTGTGTGTTCTCCTTACTGCAACCCTATAGGGAGCCCTTGATCAAGGCGTTAACTTTAGCAACCGGCAGTATAATACCGCGGATGAACTGAAGGCGGCGGTAGAGGCTATTTGGGCCGACAGCGACGAAACAGCTATGCCAAACGTGGTTCAGATTATGCCGGACAGGATGTTTGAGCTAATTAGAAACTCTGGAGGCCCCACTGATTTCTAATCTCAGCTATGTTTTTGTCTTTTGTTAAGTGTGCACATACTTTTGAAACAAAGAAAAAAATTTCATCCAAATTTTTTCCGAAAGTGAAGGCGATATTATCTGCTTTGCTTCCATTGATAGGTTATCGACTACGAGAAATCGATTGAGAAGGATTTCATAGCACGAAACCTCATGGTTCCCTTTCAAACGTGAATTTTGAGGGTGTGCACATACTTTTGAAACGCACTGTATAATATATCTGAAAATTTGGGGTCGTAGAAGAGAAATTTACATCTGAAAAAAACCCACATTCCTTATAAGACAAGCTAACATTTCGACATAACTGAATTTTGAGTACCTATATAGTATGTACATGTTTGGTGTATGGTCGGCCCTTTCTGCCCCAGTGCAACTTTTCTACAGGACGCCAAACCACATTGCATAGCAATAGTAGTTATAAGATGCCGCTCAAAAGAATGAGAGAAACAAGTGTAGGAGTCTCTGGAGCTGGCGTCCAAGCTACAAATTCAAGATTCAAGTTGTCAATAAGCTCTCCACTCTTCCAATGACAACATTGAATCTACTCTTTACAGTTGCACGCTATCGTTGTGTTTGCGAAGTGATTTGTACGTGCAATGCTTTGAGCAAAATTCTGCGCTGCAATTTGCGCCACAAATCCAGTGATGAACAATCAGAGCGATAGTAAACTAGCCAAACTTGCACGTTAACGGGCAGTTTTAATGAGCACGTAACGTGGAGGTGCAAGTTTTTCCGATGATGGTGGAAATCGCTTCTATGGCACCTAGGAGACCTATTTATGAAACTCTGAAGAAAGCTTCCCAGGTGAGCTGCAGCTCCCTGGCAGGGTGGTTCCTTGTTACGCGCAGCCGTAAAACGCGCAGGAAGGGCTCGCTGACAGAAAAGGGGACGCGGAGTGCAATGCAATGTGCAAAGGGATGAGCTCGCGCAACAGTGTGTTCTACATTGTAGAGGGCCGTATTGCAGTCATGCCAGCTTGTTGGAATGGCATCGCAACGCTTACATGTACTGATCTGTCGAGAATTGGTTTTCCTCCTTGCTCATTCTCCTCCTTTCCTTTCTCCTCCACTGCCATCCAGCACCCACCGCAGATCAATGTGAAATGACAGTGTGCGCTCAGTAGCTATTCATACATATAGCCGCTGGGGTGCTATCGCCATCGCATCACACCGATGGCTCAAGGCTTAGGCAGCATCCTTCTCACTACATTTTGTGGTCGGATAGACAGTCATGAATGCATATCAAGATATCAATTCAGCGGTTTATATAATGCCAGATTGGTCCCCAGCAACCGCCGGACCCTCCCTTCCCTGCGAAGCTTGGCGTTCCTCCTCCTCACCTTATCCTCCCCTCCTCCCCCACTGCTCTCCAGCTGCCACTGCAGCACCTTGTGAAATGACTGAAAGTGTGCTAATAAGTAAATGTTTGTATTAGCCGTTGGGGTCATGAGAATCAATAATAATACAATAATAATATAATACCTCAACATCTGATCGAACCGTAATCTTGGAAGGTGTGCACTCCCTCCCTCTTCCTCCCCGCCCCGGGGTCAACCGTCACGTTCGAACATTTTCGGAATTCTTGCTACCCCCCTCTCGAGGGGGTCCAGTTACGGTCCCCTTTTGTTAATGTTAAGAATGCCCTCAAGCAGGGTCAACCCTACGTTGTTACGAGTAACAACGGGGGGTCGTACTCAGTTGAGCTTGGAGGGGGGGTCGTACCCTCTCGGTGGCCGACAGTGGGATTCTTGGTAATATCGGATAATAGCCAGCACGTTACGTTTTCGTAAGATGACTGGTACTAGAGCATCTAGCATCTTCCAAGAGGTTACGGGCAGTGAAACCTAAGAAAACTCACGTTTTCGAGAAAATGGTAACAACGGGACTAATTTTTGAACTGCTGATCTTTCAGGAACGCTTGGGTGCTCGTTAGAAAGCTTGAAACCTGTAGTTTATTATACCGTGTTCAGCTTCCCAAATGAATGACTTTGAAGGAAGTTATGATCGTTTGAAGGTAAAAAAGTCGCGGTTCCAAAAAAATAGTAACGCAAACCCCCAAAAAAGTAACAACGGGACTAATTTTTGAACTACTGATCTTTCAGGAACGCTTGGGTGCTCGTTAGAAAGCTTGAATCCTGTAGTTTATTATACGTGTTCAGCTTCCCAAATGAATGACTTTGAAGGAAGTTATGATCGTTTAAAGGTCAAAAAGTCTTTGCACAGAAAAAAGTAACAACGTACTAAATTTTTATTAAATTAACTTTCGAAGAATTTTTACCATGGTTGGAGAGAATAATTTGAATTTTCCAAATCAAATCACTTCGGCGCAGAAGCTCGAATATGAAGGAAGTTATAGCCCTAGAAAGAGGAGTGTAAAAATTGTGTTTCAATTTTATTTTTTGCCTAATAACTTATTCATTCCGAAGTGTTTGAGAACAAATGAGCACTCGTTAGGAAGGAGGAGCCACGTCGATCCAAAATCCACCTGAATCTTCCGAACTACCTGAAATGTAAAAAAGAAAAACTCCTCGAATTTTCACACTCCCCGTTCGACGCCTCTTCACCGTGAGCAAATGCGCTCCACCGTCAGGAGGCCAAAGGGACTTACGTAGCAATAAATATTGATGGCAACACTGTCTCTACACAAGTGTTACATACAAGGGGGGGGGGGTCGTATCAAATCACCCATGAAGGGGGGGGGGTCGTAAAAAAATTTCCGAAGAGTAACAACGATAGGGTTGACCCTGCCCTCAAGTGCTGTGAATATTCTGTTTCATTTCACATTTAATTCACCTCACACTTTTGTTCGCACCTTTTTCATAGCACTGGAATTTTGAATTTCAAAGTTCATTGTTCGAGAACAACACACGTTCGAACATTTTCCCATAGGCACATTCGAGTTTTTGAGCTTTCAGCAATGATAACTTCCTTCAAAGAACTTGTTGGGGAGGGGCGAAGACATTTTTGAAGACTACGAGATTTCTGCTTTCTTATGTGTTTTACCGTTGTCTGGAAGAATCGTCCCAGAAAATTAGGTCCCGAAGAACTTTAATTTCAGCCCCGAGAAGTCAAACCTTTCATAGGGATGCATTCCAACTGTTCTTTATTCCAAGAAAACACCGTAATTTGCCTAAAACTGTCTCTCTGTGCATAATAATCGAATCTATCTTCCATCCAAAGACCCATGATGCTACCGCCGTGACTGAAGTCGTGGGTCCTCGAGATTGCGACCTTTCCTCGTCCCGTAACCGAAATGCGACCTGTATGATTCGAACGGACGGTTCACGCTGCCCCGCCCCCCCCCCCCCCCGCCTGCCAACCCCTTTCCCTCCTGCCCTATCTCGTTCCTTCCTTCCCCCCACCCCTTCTGCCCTCCCCTCCACTGTTACGTCAGCACGTAGAATGAGGTGAGTTTGCCCGATTGGTGTTTATATGCCGTGTGAGTATTATCATAGCTATGAAAAACAACATTACGAAGCGTAGCCATTCAAGCTCCCCCGTTCTTTCAGCTGTTGTCTGGATAGAAAAAACGACGTACATACAGGCAAACCGACACCAATGATCTGGGACGGTAGCAAAGTACCCTTAACTCGCAATCAGAAGTAACGATCGGAGATTCTAAGCAAAGAATAAAGAATGGAGAGTGCGATCCAGCCCAGATCAAGCAAGAGCTTCCTACTTTAGATTTCAGACGACAAAATATCAGGAAACGAATAAATAAGAAAAAAAAGGTTGCAAAAGTACCTGAAGATTATGGATCGCAGCTGCATTCTTTGATTCCTAACAGGTTGAGCTGGTCAGAGAAGAAAAAAGAGCACGGGATTGAAGAGGCGCAGTCACCACGTCTGACACGTATGACCCTCCAGTAAAAAGTCCTTCGGAGTACTTTTTACTCGTGGGTCAACGTGGCGTCTGCGCCTCCTCGACCTCACACTATTTCTTTTCTCTGCCTAATTACGAACTATTTCTTTTCTCTGCCTAATTACGAATTAGGTTTACAAGTTAACTCTCTAACTACTAATTAAAATGGTTTTTTTGGTTATGATCTAACTGTAGGTTAAACAAGACTTAATGTGTTGAGAAGCGCTCTGAACCTGTTATCTAAACTGACTTTGGTCTGAGCTAATCTCGACACGTTAAGTCTGAATTAATGAAGGTTTGCTACCGTCCCTGGTTTTACATGAAGTGAGAAGTGATAAGGAAAATATATTTATTACATGAAGATTCTCTCATGTGAAGTTGAAAAAAAGAATCCAAAGACGAACAAAACCAACATGAAACTCACAAGGACTCTACGGAACTAAGTACTTGAAAATGTTATGCATGCAAATGTTGTGTACTGTGTGTTGTGAAATGCTTCTGTCAAGTTGTTGTCGCAAATGGAAAATTTTATCTAGAGTACATCAAATAAATCTCGCTCACGAGTCATCCAGTCAGGTCGCGACAGTATTTCAGAAGCCTTATGTATTCCTTCACATTCGATCTCAAATAGCTTCTCCGTCCCCTGTATTCTATGACGAATATATAGAAAGACCCACAACTCTGTAAAGGATTTTCATAACACCATTGCTTTACTCATCTTTGGTATTTTTATTGCCCACTGACATAGAAAGGGCACTCAGTTCAGAAATTACAACATAGTAACTCTGTCGCTTAGATGCGTCGTTATTATGGGTCTGGTGACACACGTGGATATGGAAAATATGGCACCTATACGGGATTTTTCTTCTGCCATTAATCCTATTTCGTGCCACGTGTGCCACTGCACACAAGTCCGCATTTGCAACGGAACGGACATGAGTGATTTTAACACAGCGGTATTTTAAGGTAGGTGATTGTTAGGAATTGGAAAAAAGCTCAATCAAAATATAGAGGGGGGGGGCAAAAAAAAAGTCACTTTGCCCATGGCGCACATCATCAAATTTTCGTCGCACAGGATGCCGTTGTTGATGAATGTTTTACGGCAGAATATTCCTTAGGTGTCCCCCATAAGCAGAAGCAGGCCCCCTTCACTGCCCCCACCGTCTTCAGAATATGACGTCATCTGCCGTCACCGTCGAGCTCAACGAGGCTTACCGTAATCGCTCCGGCCTGAAGCTGCTACATAATTTCTTCAATCGATTAATGGTGAATAGCTTCTCAGAGACACTAGCTGTGACTGTGCAAGACCGCTTTTGACCAGCGTTTCAGGGACGTCGTAATGGTCTATGGTACCTCGACGACCTCGTTGAGCTCGTACCGTGAACCATGTTTCCGTGGGAAAATCTTCTGATGTCGTCGGTGTAGAAGGCTGTCATGTAACTTTTGATAGATTAGAATGTGCTCTTTAATATTCAGTTGGGCTCATTTGGTTTGGTTGCAGGGTTAAGTTAATTCCGTTTTGAATGTGGACGGAAGTGACTACTTTTTTGCCCCCCCCCCCTGTATAAAAGGTTCCACCTTCCGTTGTAACACATAAAATACGCAACTCACCTCATATGAGTGAACGACAGCGGGAAAAACGCTCAAAGTCGTACCTCCGATCATATAAAACAGCAAATAGTCTATTTTTAGATCCTCTTCAGTCTATAAAGCTTCAAAAATCGTATGACTAATCATGACTGCCATACACCATCATAGCATTAAAAACTGTACTTTTGAATTACTCACAAACGTCACATTAGTAAAGAGTTTCTTAAGTCCTTCCATGATCTTTTCTTCGAGAAAGCTGTATTTCAGCTTCTGGATAAGATGACAACTCGATGCTGCTTCTGCATGCGCTGCATATATAAAGATGGCCATGCTGATCAGGCGCATCTTTGAGAGCTGTTGAATAGATTATATGTGTGGAGACAACCGCGCACGAGCCGATGATGTCCCACTTATTCGTGGGCTTTTATCTCCATGACTATATATTGTTCAAAAAACGTGCGTGTTCTATTATTTGAAGTTTTGTGCAGATAAACATGCGGCATAGAAACTCTCTGCAGACCAGAAGTCTGCCTGCGAAACGTCACTTTCGGATTTTGACTTGGTTTCTGTGTTTACTGCTGTTAGGTTGTCCAGAAAAATATATCACTTTTTGACCCTTATTTTCGAATTGACATATCTAAACTTAGCGGAAATATTATCAGTCGATGTTCCTCTTGCATGGAGTGTGGAGCTCCAGAGCCGACGAATTCCTTGAAGTCCGTTTCTACCTTTCTACCAGAGCTTGACTGTTGAATTATTTCTAAGGCAAAAGTAATCCGGGCTCGTTATGTAGAAGCTTATGAGGGAGAGATCCAACAATCATAATGAGAGAAGCAGGGCTTCGTTCCTCAGGTTGCTCGGGTTTTGAAACGTCAGTTGTGCGACGTATGTGCAAGGAAAGGGCAATCCTTCACTCTCGACCGAGATCGTCATTACTTAAAGGCATGCCCCAGGATCGCACTGGTGTGGCTCTTGCACACGAATGTGAATGTATGGTGCCAAGTGGGCCGGCAGTGAAGAAAAAAGGAAAAGAATCCGTCGAAAACGCTCAGGTTAAGGGCTCACTCACCTTCCTAATCGGCTGTGCTAAGGGAATGAGAGACTAAGCGCGGAGAGGAGAGTATGGGGCGAGAGAGCGCTGCAGATATTATTTCGAGCGTGTAAATTCAACCCACCGAGCACCAGACAACGGCCTGATAAGAGCTCGTTCGCTGCAGCTTCGAGCAGCTTACTTTGCAAGCCCAAAGCGTTCTTGTCGGTCGAATTCCGTGCACGTGAACGCCACATTTGTGATTGTCCCCTAGGGTTCTATACTTCTGACCGAAGAGAAGCGTTCACACGACCTCTGCCTGGGTTGTGCCTTTAAGAGTTCAGATGAATTTGGTGGCGCTACAAGTTTTTGCCCAATACGTGTGTTTTCTTCCAACAACACCTTATTTTAGAGTAATCGAGCGCATAATCATATAAGCGACCTTTAACAACTTGATGGACTAATTCGACGGGGGCAAAGCTACTGGAACCGATGGTAAAATATCACTTGATAGCACTTCCTTGGCTAGACACCATTTTCAGGTTGCGAGCTATTCTGCTGCATTTCTACCTAGGTGTAATTTGTAGAGATAATTTAGTCAAATTTGCTTGGTGCCTCCACCCCTAAGATAAACATTCCGCTAAGAATTCAAGCAATGCTTCCACTTAAACATACAATGAGAAAACGCGAGAAATAACTCTCCCACACAAGTATATCGAAGCAGTCTCTGCCAAAGAGTCGGTTGCAAAAATTTGCACAAAAGAAGGCCCGCACGAGTGACATAAGTTTCCAGTACCTATTATGTATTTTGAGGCCGTAGTTCACGTTGCGAAAGCTTCACAGGAAGATGAGTTTATTGTTGTTATTGTTGTTTGAAACGTTGTATGAGGCAAGCGTGTAATGTAACTCCCCCCCCCCTCCAAAACATGGACTCTGATACGACCCCTTTTTGTCCTCTGCACATCCGGTTTCATATCAAAAAATGCTAGTTTCAGATGTGCGAGAGGGACGCAGCGCCGCTGCCACGCAAATGCGGCTTGATCCAAATGCTAGATTCAATTCTGCTCAGATTAGGTTCTCCTTCTTTCCTTTAAAGACATTTAACCTTTGCCACATTGGCCGGAAAGTAGAACATTGAAGGAGGTACTGCCCCACACAGTTGAACAATCTCGTGCTCCAGTACAGGGTCAACCGTCACGTTGGACCGATTTCAAAATTTTTACGACCCCCCCCTCTTCGAGAGTCTCCATACGACCCCCCCCCCCGCACTTATTATGTACTGTACACTGCTAAGGAAAAGCTAACACTAGGGGAAGTAAGTGCAATCTACAAAAAATCTAAAGACACTTGGCTTGAATTCAAACACAGTTAGCAAGCTCTAGTTTCCTGATATCCGGTAATTTACTAATGCATAACATCGCGAACTGCCTTCATTAGTTGCTAAACAGTACTGCCCTTTAGTTCGAATGGCGCTTTGCCTGCCTTTCATGAATGGGCGTTCAGAATCACAAAAAATTTCCATTTCGATATGCAAGCGCATATCAAACGAGTGCATGGCGCATCTCAGAGCATGAGAGTATACAGCAGAAGTGTCCGATTGGAGCACGGGAGCGTTGCGTTCGCATTGGCGCGCGCAATCTTCCCCTCGGCGCAGCGCGGGCAGCGAGAAACAGACTATTGACTTTCAAATAAGCGTAATTTTGTTCAATATCAATATTTCTCAAAACGCTAAGTAGATTTGTAATCTACAAAACTGCTTGTTTCAGAAGGATAACCACGATTATGCCTTATCTTCAAAACTACGTCAGTTATGGGGTAGAGAACAAAGAATTCACAGAAATTTGCACTTCTTCATTTGAAAGGTTGTAACTTTCTTCAAATTCCACCTTCTGCGATTATTGTCCCCCTGGGTTGAAGAAGAAGGTTGGAGCTTTCTAACGACTACTTGAACTCCTTTCAAAGTTAAGGGAGT